>CAUYQV010143249.1:0-32151 GCA_963574575.1 Galagoides demidoff
GGCACCTGTGGCTCAAAGGAGTGGGGTGCTAGCCTCATATACTGGAGGTGGTAGGTTCAAGCCCAGCTCCAGCCAAAAACTGCAAAAAATAAAATAAAATAAAAAAGTATGCATCATTTTGTTGAAATAATCTGACAATCCTAAAAAATACTGTGTTCCTCACAAAGGAGAATGTACATCTGTCCTCCTGTGTATAAGCTTATAATCGTCCATCCATAAATCTCCCCTATAACAAAACCTTGACTTAAAGAAGTCATAGCAGTGCATAATGTCAGTTCATAATGTCAGGGCAAACATTGCTAAATCCTTAGGAAAGGAACCAAACTGTTATCATCTTGGATACTACTGAAACAGAAATGGCTCCATCCTGATGGAATAAGCTTTTTAATTTGGGGGTAAAAATTATGACCTTATCAAGTGATGAAAAAAAGATATAATGTTGATTAAAGAAAGCTATTAGAAAGTCTCACTGGCAAAGACAACCTTTCATTTAAGCACAACCTGAAAATCCTCCAGCACTCGCAGGGATTTGTCCAGGTGTGAGACAGAATCCCAACCCCACCACCTCCCCTACTCTTGAGCAATGACTTCATATTTTCTTAGTTGTCCTTCCCTTTTCCGCAAAATGGAGATAAGAATGCCTACTTTATGGGGTTCTTGAAGGATTAAATGAGCTAATATAGAAAAGTGACTAACAGGCTCCAGGTATGTAATGAGTATTTGATAAACGCTATCATTATTTTTTTTTTGTCCTCAAAATATATTAATTGTTTGGACGTATGGGCAAGCAGGAGAGGAAAATTATTTTCATTTCACCAACCACACTAACAATGCAAAACCAAATAATGTTGATACTGTTAATTAAAAATGAATCACATAGCCAGCATCTGTTAGCAACTGGTAATGTTGTCTCAGGAATTTCGCCTGCACTTGGGATACAGCAGCATTATGCAAGCAACAGTGCCTTGCTGACGTCCGTGTGGCCCATGTGGTAGTTTGGGTATAGTTAAAAGCAGAAAATAAGCATGTGCTTTTCTATCTGATTATCCTTTTACAAACCAAATTAAGATATTTCAACATGAGATCTTAAAAATAGCAGAATTAACAGTGTCACTAAAGACTATATTGAAAGAACGTGAGTAGAGTAAGACTCAAAGAAATAGGCTAACAAGAACAATTTCACGCCTTTCTTACTGCTATGTTTTGAATGTTTGTCCCCTCTGAAACTCATGTTGAAACTTAACCTGATTATGGCAGTATTAAGAGGTGGGACCTTTAAGAAGTGATCGAGTCATGAGGGCATGGGTTAATCCACATGGATTAATGGATTAGTAGGTTATCACAGGATTAAGTTAGTTAAGAGTGGGTCTGTTATAAAAGTGGGATTGTTATGCCCAGCCCTCTCACTGTGTGATGTCTTGTGCCACCTCAGGACTCTGCAGTGAATCCCCACCAACATGAAGGCCCTCACCAGATTCAGCCTCTCAACTTTGGACTTCCCAACCTCTAGAGTTATAAGAAATAAATTTCTTTTCTTCATAAATTACCCAGTCTCTGGTATTCTATTATAACCACAGCAAACAAACAAAGAAACTTACAAATCCTTACATTTAGTTAAACTTCTTTAACCTTAGTTTTTCATCTGATCTGATTAGAATGCCCCTTTGTAACTCACCTGAATACCTCTGACATTCAAAGCTTCCAAGGATGACTCTGGGATTTAAGGCCAGCTGCCCCTACCTTCTTTGTGCAAGAAATTGGTTCTTGCACACTTTGAGAGCTCCATTCCCTTTCCATTGAAAGAGACATTAAAGGGGGCACCTGAACTTGGCAATGATTATTTTCATTCAGAAGGGAAGCATTTTCCACTTTCTGAAATAGTCAAGAAACTCTCCAAACCAGAAGAATCTATTGATAGTTCTTTCTGTACGGACTGAGAACTAGGTCCACAGGAATAAGTCAGCTATGGTTTTATTTTCACAGGAACTAAAGAGGGCTCTGGTGGCTGGGAAACTACAGCTGTTCCTTAACCTCTGGGGCAAGGGACCAAACAGGAACACACTTCACCTGCAGGCTCAAGGGGTCAGTGAGCCTAAGCTTGGTCCTGAGGCTCTGGCTGTGGGTTTGCGGTCACAGAGCCCAGCCAGGTTCAAGTCTTTTGGGGGCCATCCACTCAGAGGCTTTGCCAGAAACCTAAGCAGAATACATGGAGAAAGATAGGGAAGTTGGGAAATGTGGGCAGAAGGAGCCCTAATGAAAGAGCACTTCCTCTACAGGTATTCTGTTCTACAGCCTGGGACCGGAATGTAACACAGAAAGGAGAGGACATTTCTCCCTTCCCTATTTCACACAGCGTCTATTGAAGAAACCATGAAAGCAACTGTAGGCTCACTGACAAGAGGCCAAGGCGGCCTCCTAGCCCACAGAGTGGAACGTCCACCCACACCCACACCCCTGAGGTGAGGAGCCGATGACACAGAGAGGCCTCCAGGAGAACTGCCACCAGGGCCAGTGAAACACAGAGGACACCATGGGGACCTCGCCAACCAGAAGGGATTGTCACTCAAGGTTGGAATGCCAGAGATTCCATTGATAGGAGCAAAGCCAGACACCGATGCTGTGTTGCTCTCTCTTCCTTTACTCAGGTTCTTTGCTTGCTACCCCAGGCCAGTGGAGCTTGAGAAGGCTCTAGTGGACCAAGGGGCCCATGACCAGCAAGAAGCCTGGCTGACTTTGGGGGGATTTCGGGGGACAGAGGGCTGGGCAGAGCAAATGGTTTATTTCAATGCTCCCTCTACTCCAGGGGCCTGGGGTATTGTGTGCAGGATGAACACATCCACATAACCTGGGAAGTCTCTACTAGGATGGGGTGAGAAAAATAGCCAAGCCATTGACTAACTGGGCAGCGGGCTTCCTGTTTGTCTCAGATTGCCCCTTACCCCAGGCCTTCTCCCGTTGTCCTGTGTCCCTATTTCCTGGTTCAGCAGAAGAGGAAGTCAGTCTTTAAGGCTGAACTGGGCAGAGGCAATTGGCAAGACATCCAGTCTGATTCCTGTTGTTGCAGGGTCCTCCTCCACTCCCACAAATGCTCACAGGGTGTGTGTCAGGTGGTGGGGAGGCCCCAGAGAGGCAGTGGGGACAGCTGTCCACTGGGCTGACAGTGGGCCCGTCCATCTGTTCCTCTGTTTGTCTTGCAAAATGGAAGAAGGGCTACTACCGGGCTCTCAGTGGGGGGAAACTACAGAGCAGGTGGTCAGGCAGTAGGGCCAGCAGTGAGAACCCAGGGACAGAGAGAGAGAGTGCGAGCCGGGGTCTCAGCTCCAGATGAGGAAGCTCCCAGCTGGACCTGACTCACCAAGGTCACAGAAAGTAGAGCAGCACCCAGGGCTGGCTCCTCACATCATGTCAAGGACTCTGCACCTTCTGGGGCTTTAAGGGGTGGAGCTGAGGGACTCTTTCTTTTGAGTGAGCTATCAAAAAAGCCACAAGCAAATTAGAGAAGGTCATGCAACAACCCTCTCTTAAGTGTGTCTTCTGTGATTCGTGTTCACTTTTTAGACCATCATCTGCCGATTTACTCCCAGCCCCGAAAGTCCCCCACCTTGCCCCAGCTGCACACCATCTAGGAGGTCCCCAGCCTGCAAAACACTTTCTGGTTCAGCCACATCCCCATGAAACCTCCCTGGGTGGGTCTCAGTGTTTGGAAAGCTGACAGATGACAACTGAGTTCCTGGTTATGTTGAAACTACAGCTCCTCTCCCTGCCCCCCAGGCCCCACTCAGCTGCCATGCCCTGGTGGGGAGCCCAGACACTTGCTTTCTCTCAAGCTGTTTATTTTGCCCGTAGGAAGTGTCACCTGTCTGTTTGCCTGCTAATGAACTGTGCAGTCGTAACTGCCAAGCAGCTCCAGCCCCAGCCAAGAGGAAAGGGAAGGAATGCTAGTGGCCCAGGCTGCAAGGTCAGGGTGTGGGGGTAGTTGTCTGGGCAGGAGGAGGGTCTGTGGTTACAGCTGGAGGCAGAGACAAAAAATAAAAAGCCTTTCTTATCCCTCTGTGAGGCACAAAACCACCCCTGGGTCATCTGACGCCAAAGCCACAGGCTCTGGAAGTTGCCTTGTGGTTTACAGGCTGCCCCTGAGGTGGGAGCCACACACACAGGTGTCCCGGCACTGAGCAGGGCTTTTACCCTCCTGGCTTCAGGACTGAGTGGGCATCAGTAAAGGGCCCTGGGAGGATTCACTTGGCTTAACAGGAAATTTCTAGAAACCATTCCTAAGGTCAGATCAGAGAACTGAAGCTGTGGGCAGGAAGCTGGTGGAAAGGAGAACAGAGATGAGTCCCTTCCTCGTACCCCACTGCAGGGAGGAAACGTGACTCCTTCTTCCCCATGGCTTGTCCTCCCGGCCACCAGGACCTACTGACACCGCATATGTAGGGCTGGCTGTGAAACCAAAACCACTTACAACGTGCACCGGTGCTCACGTCTTAGTTGGTGGGCCACACGGCATAGTCATCAACCTAACAACGTTTAAAATAGTCTCTACTAAAAATAGAAAAACTAACTGAGTGTTGTAGTGGTCGCCCTTAGTCCCAGCTACTCAGGAGGCTGAGGCAAGAGGGTCTCTTGAATCTGAGAGTTGCTGTGAGCGGTGATGATGCCACAACACTCTAGCTCCAGAGGACAGGGGGACAGGACTGAGTGAGACTCTGTCTCCAAAAAGAAAGAAAGAGAGAGAGAGAGGGAAGGAAGGAAGGAAGGAAGATTCACAGCAGGGAGAGAAACAGTACGCTTGCAAAAGGTAATCTCTTGCCACACTGCATGGGAAGGACTGCTGCTCTGGGAATTCTACTAGCCTTTAGTGGGCCTCTTTAAAAACAGGGTGACCTAGGCACATAGATGTGAAGGGATGACTCAGATGAAGCTGTCTAGGGGGCAGTTAGAAGGTCAGCTAAGGAAATAGTGAGTCTCCCACTGACAGTGAGAATCCATGAGGAAATAGGAAAAAGAAAGCACAAGCTCCATGTGGCTCTCGGTACATGGAGGACCGCATGTCTTCAATCAGAGCACACGCCTATGGTGGGCAAATCCGGAGAGCACAGTAGCTGCTAAGGGGGGGCCTGCACCCCCACTTCCACTAGCTAAGTTGTGTCTCTGGCACATAGGGACGTCCTGCTGGCAGGCTAGGCCTCAACCTCATTCTGGTCTCTTTCTCTGTCCTCCAGCTCCAGAGAATGTGGCATCCATGTCTTCCATAAGCCTCTGGGACTCACATTTAGTTCCTTCCTTAGTCAAGAGCAAAACAGTGGACTTGGTCCACAGCTGGCATCACAAAATTAATTTATGAAGTGAAAATCAGTCATTCAGAATAAACAGAGGGACGTGCTTAAACAGCACTGCATAAAAACAAGCTGCAAAAGAAAACAGCTAACGATGTGAGTTCAAAGTTGCAGTTCAGAGCGTGCCATGGATCCAATGCCTGTCCCTGTATTCCTGGAGTTGGAGGATGAGATGAAGGAAGATTCAGTTATGAGTGATCCTAAATCAGGATTTCTGCCTATTTTTGATGAGTCCCACTTTAAGAAAGTGGCATTTAAAAATATAAACTTATAAAATAGGTACATTATGTAATATTTAATAATCTTATAAAAGGATGCTTTATTTTACACAAGCATTTATGTCAAGATAACTTTGATTCCAAATACCATTTGGGATAGAACTTCTGTACTCTGGATATTAGGCAAGCTTTGGAATACAAAGAAGAGAGTCCTACTGTCAAAAGCAACAGGAAGGAAACAGATAGCTGATAAGGTCGCCTTGTCCATGGTAATTTACATAATAAAGCCATGTCCTGTGGGTAGCCTCATGCCCACTTCAATGTTTATGCATATTCCCAAGCTTCTTTCTTTAAGGTTCCCTCTGGCTTGTATGGAACCCTTATCTGCTCATGTATCTCACTCCCCGACCCTGAAGCTATTCTACAGCCAGTGGCACTGACAAAATGAAGAAGTGTTATGGTTAGGGGGCATCTAGCTGCTATGAAAAAGGGGTCTATAGCTTAAGAATGCTTTTTCAATAATTTTCTGTCATTGAAAATTTGGTGCTTGTCCTTACAGCCAAATGAAGAATAAGGACGAGAGGTTTGAGGAAAAAGAAAGGGAAGTTTATTCATTTGCCAGCAAATGAGGAGGATGGCAGACTCTCATCTTTCAGGACCATTGTCCTGCCTATAAGCAGAAATATAGACCATTTAAAATGGTGTTTTAGCTACAGGCTATTGCTATTCAACTACCACATCTCTAGTGAAGATGATCTGGTGACCTCTATTCTTCTGAGCCATCTCCTGTGGTTTAAGATAGATAGAAACAAAGAAAAAAGAAAACTTTTTTATTCTTGTGATTATTGGTCTCTGGTGGGGGTGCATATTTTAACTCCCAAAAAAGAGTGGGGTTAGAGATTTAAATAGACAAATCATAAAACATTTTGCCGTTTTTCAGGCCCTTACTTCTGTTACATCTTAAATAATAGTCTAGTGTGTCTGGCAGGCAGCTTTCCTACATGTGATGATCAAAGACTCCTTTCTCCTTGAAGGTTCAAAAGATGGGATGGGAAATGCAGGCAGTACACCTGCCTCTTAGCTGCCTTCCAGGAGTGAATGCACATCACTTTAGCTCACATCCCATTAGTGAAGATTAGCCAATCAAATGGCCCTTCCCAGATGCAAGAAGGGCTGAGAAAAGGTTACACCTGGTGCAATGATTGCCTCCCATCAATAGCTCTGCACAATGGAAAAGTGAGCATGAGTTTTTATTGGACAGTTTGCTGTCTTTGTCAGAAGGACACACTTACTTTTCCTTGATTTTCCCTCTCACACAGGACTTAAAGTGACAGATGCATTTACTGTAGGTTGGAAGGTAAAGAGGCTTTACATTCTGACAAAACCTCGTCAAATTGAATTTAGATGTCTATTCTCCAAAATCTTTTGCCTGCCAAGCCACCAGTACTTCCTTACTGGGGCACTGTATTGTGTCTCTTTGGGTAATTGATTTTAAAGCGCTTTATATGGCTTGTGATTCTGATGGCTGGAAAGTTCACGCTGAGCATCTGAGGGCCTGAGGCTGTTTCCAAGCATGGTGGAAGGTGAAGGGGAGCAGTTATATACAGAGATCACCTGGTGAGAGGGGAAGCAGGTGAGAGAGAGAGAGATGGGAGGTGCCAGGACAACCAGCTCCTGGGGGAACAAATAGAATGAGAACTCATTCACCCCCTGCACAGAAGGGAGCTGACCTATTCACCCTCATGCCACAAACATCTCCCCCTAGGCTCCACCTCCCAATGTCACTATGCAGGGGATTAAATAGCAACCTAAGATTTGATGGGGGTGCACAAACCACATCCGAACCACACCGGGCACCTTTCATAGAAACTTCTAATATCTTCTCCAACTAGTCACCCAACCACCAAATTCTTATTAACGTTTTTGGGTTTCAGTCAGGGGCCAAATCCATGCATGTGCAGCTTGTAGCTGAGCTTGGAGTTCATATATAACACTTTGGGATCCTTTCTTTGAGCTTCCTCTTCTCCGGAATGTCTCCGACACTTCCCAGCTCCTCGGTGGCCCCCTTCCTGGATCACTGACTAGAAATCCAAGGCTTTAATCTCCCTGTTCCGCCTGATCTTCCTGCACCGGCACCTGTTATGCATTCTGTAGCACTTGGAGTTCTTTCCCCATCTGTCTGTTATTATTTTACTTCTCTGCGTCTTCTGGTAGCTGCGCCCTGCGTTTTCTCCAGGGATTTTCATCACATTCAGTGGGAGAAACAAATACCCAGGAGTGGTATGTGCTTAATACAGCTTTCCCAGAACCAGAACCTACTGAAGGTTTTCAAGCAGTTAAACAGTATATAGATCTCTATTCCAGAAAGCTCTTTTGTGTCTGGAACAAGGATAATGGGTTGAAGGCAGCGATGTCTGAAGCAGAGAATACAGAAAGGAGGGGAGAGGTGGTACAATAATCTAAGAAGCAGATGCCACAGGCCAGGTCTAGGCAATGACAGTCACAGGAAAGGACAGGACAGAGTAAAGGACTACTCCAGGAAGGGTTTTGCAGAACTTGATAGCCGATTTGATGTGGACATGGAGACATATGGAAGTATCCAGAATAATTGCCTAGGAGGGGAACAGGAAGAGCAACAATCACCAATTTGCTCCACGAATGTCAGTCTTTGAACAAATGTTTCTATCACAGACTAGAACGAACAGATCTGAACTCTTTATACCCTCCTTCTCTACACTCCAGGATCATTTGTCTTTGTGATATCAGCCATGCCAAGACATTTTCCACTCTAACCAAATGTCTCTGAGCCAGTTTGGAACATTGAAAAGTTTATTACTGGCCTATTTGCCATTTTCAATGGGGCAAATTCTAAGTCAGTTTTATCTATATAATGAATCACCTCCTTAAATTGTGAAGCAGCCATACATGGAGACTTTTTTCTCTGTATGTTACATCCTGATCCTTATTTTATTTAATTTGTATTTAAGAATTTTGCTGGGCGGCACCTGTGGCTCAGTGAGTGGGGCACCAGCCCCATATACCAAGGGTGGCGGGTTTGAACCCAGCCCAGCTAAACTGCAACAAAAAATAGCCGGGTGTTGTAGCAGGCACCTATAGTCCCAGCTACTCGGGAGGCTGAGGCAAGAAAATTGCCTAAGCCGAAGAGCTGGAGGTTGCTGTGAGCTGTGACTCCACAGCACTCTACTGAGGGCGACAGAGTGAAACTCTGCCTCTAAAAAAAAAAAAAAAGAATTTTGCTATTTGCTTCTATGATTTCTTAGCAAAATACCATTGGATGATATTTCAAATATATAAAGCACTTTTAAAGGAATAAGAAAACCTGAGATCGCCTGACTGTTTAAAGCAGCTAATAACTGTGATGCTAGTAGCATAGCTACAGGGAGCATAATGTTTCCTTGCTTTATTTTTGCAGAGGTAGAAAAGACTTCTTATATATTCTATAAACATCATACCCAGACACACCATGGATATACAGCAAAGCCTCTGTCAGTTGACCACCCACAAGACTGCAACAAACTGGTCAACATATGGAGGTGGTCAATTTAAGGAACTTCCACTGAGTACATGTGATGCATGTTCAGTCTATGAAAAGGAGGCCAACCTAAGGAGGTGGTCACCTGTGTTCACAGGCCCCCACCTGCTAATCCATAATGCAGTCTTGTAGCTCCTTACAGATTCTGCATTCCTCTCTTTCACAACTAAGTTAAGCAATGATTCATCACTTCAACCGTGGATAATTTGCCTCTCAACTCGGTATGAATCTATTTTCCTCCACCAGCTATGCTAACAAAGAGTGAGGCCCGAAACCCATGTGGCTCTATCACAATACAAGAAGGTGGTCTGTTTTGCCCCACTGGGCCAGTCTTCCTCACATTGCAAGCCACATGCTTAACTTTGGGTAGAAAAAAAGAAAGAAAGCCAGAAAGCCAAAGCCCTAAAATTGGAAAGAAATTCCCAAGATAAACAGCACAAAGAACAGAGAACGAACGTCCTTATGTTTGAGATAGAATTGGGCTCTTTCTTAGAAAGGCTTTTTGAGAAAGGAATCTGTGGGCAGAAGAAGAAAAAGGTTCCCTATTATGTAGCTCGCTGCAAGTCAGCAAAAGAAATAAAAGGAGGAAGGGATTTGGCAATCGGCTGCTAACAAAGTCCTTAATTTGGGCTAATTCTCCTAGGGTTTGCAGGCTTCAGGGAGCATTCTTGTGCTATGGTGAGTGTCACCACCCAGCGTTGCCCACAGTCCCTGGTCCCTGGCTGGGGGGTTGTTTCTCCTCTCCTAGACCTTGAATAAAACAGAGTCAGTTTGCTTATTTGACAATTAAAAAGAAGGTGGTGGTTCGGAATGGCTATGGCTGGAGATGAGGCAGTGGCTGAATCCCCAGCGTCCTTGGGCAGGGGAGTGAAGGGCCATCCCCTGGGGCAGGCACCCCACCCCTCCCAAGGGGAGGAACCCACCGGGCCTCGATCCTGCAGCCCTACTTACACCTGAGTCACCGCCACTGGTCTCCGTGCAAGGCACCAGAGGCTGCCCGTCCTCGCCCCTCAGCAGACACCACGAACATCAAAGATGCCCAGAAACCCTCTTTTCCGTGGTTTGGCATAGACACTGGGGGAATTCTCGTAAAGGTCTCTTATTTTGAACCTATTGATATCACACCAGAGGAAGAACAAGAAGTTTAGAGCCTAAAAAGTATTTGGGAATATTTGACTTCTGGTATAGGATATGAATCCACTGGCATTCGGGACCAACACCTTGAACTGAAGGATTTAACACTTTGGGGCCCGAAAGGGAACTTGCACTTTATCAGATTTCCAACCCAGGACCTGCCTATGTTTGTCCAAATGGGAAGACCTAAAAACTTCTCAGCCTTACAAATGGTGTATGTGCTACCAGAGGTGGTGCTTACAAATTCGAAAAAGATTTTCGCGCAGTTGAAAACTTCCACCTGCACAACCTAGATGAACTTGACTGCCTTGTAAAGGGCTTGCTGTATATAGATTCTGGCAGTTTCAATGGACAAGCCGTGTGCTATTATTTTGCTAATGCTTCAGAACCCAACAAATGCCAAAAGATGCCTTTTAATCTAGACGATTATCCGCTGCTGGTAGTGAATATTGGCACAGCGGTCAGTATTTTAGCAGTCCGTTCCAAAGGTTCATGGCCTGAGCCTTGGAGGGGGTTCCTTTCTGGGTTTGTGCAGTTTATTGACAGGCTGTGAAAGTTTTGAAGAGGCTCTTGAAATGGCAACTAAAGGTAATAGCACCCAAGTTGACAAGCTGGTCCGTGATATTTGTGGAGAAGATTATGAAGGATTTGGTCTGCAGGTTGGGCTGTGGAGTCTAGTTTTAGGAATATGATTTATAAGGAGAAGCGAGAATCTGTTAGCAAAGAAGATCTGGCAAAAGCTACTTTAGTTACCATCACCACTAACATTGGTTCTGCAGCACGAATGTGTGCTGCTAATGAGAACTGAAACAGAGTTGTCTTTCTTGGAAATTTTTTACATGTCAATACTCTCTCAGTCTATGCACTGGAGTACTGGTCAACTGAAAGCATCGTTTCTAGAACATTAGGGATTCGTTGGAGCAGTTGGTGCACTTATGGGCCGTCAAATTTCAGCTAAGGCATCAGGTCTCTCTCTGCTAATCAATGTCACCCAAGAGAAGCTGAAAGCAGAGGTATTATTTCTGCCCTGTTTGTCACTGGGAGCCAAAGGATACGAGAGTACTAGAAGCTGCTGAATGTTGCCATATCGAGAGAGACGTAGGTAACGGGAAGTATTTCCACTGGAAATACTTTCCCTTTTGTGTATACCCAGTGTTGGATTCTTGAATGCAATACACTCTCATCGCCGAGCTTCCTGTCCAAAAGATTTTCTTTTTATCTCATGTAGCCAGTGTCGTAGTACTGTATACTCAAACACAAATCATTGCAGAAATGTTTAGCTTAGGAGAATAATTGATTCTGAATATTTGTCACAAGTCTTTTTTATGTGTTTTGGTTACTAATGAGCAAAGAATATCATACCCTGTATCAAAATTTTTTGAAATGGCAATCAAAGATAATTATTGTTATGTGATTTTAGAAATGTTAAGGCAATATTATTAATTATTGTAGTTTTGTTAACCATATCCCCTGGAAAAAGAGCATTTTATATGATTTTTTCCCCAGAAGTAGAACTTTTCTATTTTTTTCTTTTTTTTTCTTTTTGGCCAGGGCTGGGTTTGAACCCGCCACCTCCAGTATATGGGGCCAGTGACCTACTCCTTTGAGCCACAGGCGCCGTCTGAAGTAGAACTTTTCTCAAATGCCACAGTTTAACTGAAATACTTTTAACTTTTAGCCTGAATTTTAAAACAAATCCTGGAAAATGCACATATTTGAACTTCTTGTATGAGTTAATCAGTACATGTTTAGAATGTTTAGTATTTTAAAATTAGAGGTATAGTTACTTATTTGGGGGTCTGTCTGATGAGGTTCTCAGGCTATTCTGATAGAATGTGCTCTGAGTGTACCAATGATTTCTTTACATTTATCTCAGGTCCAAACTTTGTCGTTTCTTTTTCTTTTTTCTTTCTTTTTTTTTGAGACAGAGCCTCAAGCTGTTGCCCTGGGTAGATTGCTATGGCATCACAGCTCACAGCAACCTCCAACTCCTGGGCGCAAGCGAGTCTCCTGCCTCTGCCTCCCAAGTAGCTGGGACCACAGGCACCCACCAAAAAGCCTGGCTATTTTTTGGTTGCAGCCATCATTGCTGTTTGGTGGGCCTGGGCTGGATTCAAACCCGCCAGCTCAGGTGTATGTGGCTGGAGCCTTAACCATTTGAGCCACAGGCGCCGAGCCTGTTGTTTCTTTTTCTTAGATCTTAACCATCAAAGTCAAACATTTTATTCTATTATGAATAACAGTAAATGAAAGTTATAGAAAGCTAAAGATAAATTTGGAAACTTTGTGGTAGTCTGAGGCAATATTGCAGAATTATGAAAGGATTAGTGTTTTGTACATTCTGATAATAAAAGAATTATATTTCTGAAAAAAAAAAGAAAGAGGTTTGAGCTTTGAGGTTTTTTGCTCATTCTTAAGCATAAAAGAGTGAGACAATTTCTACCACTTTGCTTGACAAGAGACACCCTTTCTCAGTACAGAAGGACAGAACTTTGGGAAGAAAAATCTTCATTGCTCAGGAACTTAGGGCAATGCCGCTAATCATTTCAGCATCTTCCACCAACTGAGATTTTTCTGAGCATCAGCAGCATTTTGTGTTTGCAGCTTCCTCACTAATAGGGGGCCTCTGCTGTTGGTGGGATCTGGCAATCAGAGCTGGGGACTTTCTTTGGTCAAAGTTTTGCAAAAGGTGTGGTCAGCACAGCTGGCGCAGGAGACGATGCTGGGAAAGGGCGCAGAGATAGGGAGTCAGCCCGATCTAAGTGCTTTGGAAAACCCATGCGAGGAGTTGTTAATACACTACAGTTGGTCAATTGAAAACAGTTTCAGATATCCCTGGGTGCTGGGGCAAGAGCTAAGTATAGGAATAAATTCCACATGTGAGAAAACTCAAAATAGCATCAAACAACAGACTCAGAAACACTTGGAGTAGGGCTTGTCTGCAAATTTCCCCAAAAGGCAAGCAAAAAATTCCCCAGGAGACCTCTGATTAGTTTCAAGACTCAGATGCCTTAGTCAATTGCTACGATGAATGTGTTCATTATAAGATGTTTTTTATTTGGTTCATTTATTCATGAATGCTCAAGAGCTAGTTCATCCTTCAAAATGCTGCCAAGACATTTTTCCATGAAGAGACCATTAAACAGCTATGGAGAAGTTTGGTGATGAGGTTTCTGAGAGGGGACTCAGATTTCCTTTGTCAAATAACTAAGGACAAGCTGAAGTGAGGAGGGACCTAAAGTCCGGAGATGCACCTCTGGGTCCGAAGGATGCATTTACAGCCGGAAATAGAAGCAGAGCCACAAAGGTGATGCCCTGATGAAGGCAAGATTACTACTATAGTAAAAATAATCCTGATGAATAAATGAACATTTATTGAGCATTTATGATGTTGAACTTCTCTAAGCCCTCACAGATGGGAGGTAGCCAAATGGCCACTAATCAAACCCAGAGTCTCTTATCCAGAGCCCTGGTTCTTAAACATTTCACCTCTGGTCCCTAACCCCCAGGCCGTGGACCATGTTAGTCTGGTCCATATCCTGTTAAGAACCCAGCCACACTGGTTCACACAACCTTTCAGAGAGATTCACTTGTACCCTTATATGATAAACCAGTTTGATGAAAATATTTCAAATTGTATATGAAATCATCACACTGTACCCCATGATTGCATTAATGTACACGGCTAACATTTAATTTAAAAAAAAAAAAAAAAAAGAACCCAGCCACACAACAGGAGGTCCTTGCATCACTGCCTGAGCCCCGCCTTCCTTCAGATCAACAGCAGCATTAGATTCTCTCAGGAGCGAGAACCGTCCTATAAACTGCGCATGTGAGAATCTAGGCTGCATGTTTTTAAATTGTTACGGGGCCGGCGCCCTACTCCTTTGAGTCACAGGAGCCATCATTAACTTTCAATGATAGATACCTAGTGGTTGTGCATATTTATGAGGTAATTGTGATGCTTTGATACAGGCATGCTATGTACTGACCAAATCGGAGTAAATGAAGTATCCATCATCTGAAGCATTTATTGTTTCTTTCTGTTAGAAACAATGCCCCCACCCCCAGGCCATGAAAAATTTTTCTTCCATGAAACTAGTCCCTGGTGCCAAAAAGGTTGGGGACCACCACATTATGCCGTCAACCAGGCCAGTGAGGATCCTGAGTTTTCTTGACTAGAGTTAGCAAAACTTGGCACTTGGAACTCAGGTACCAAGTAGGCCATTGCCAAGGCCGCTTTGTATGGGTGTGCAAATGTGTGCCACAAAACTCTAGAAGGTTCTGTTCACTTCGAAGTTTATGTAACTGCTACCCCACCCCAAAACTGCACAGCAGACCAACTGATGAGTCTCACTGCGGCTCTCCCATCTCCATTCTTCAGCTTTCACAAGTGAGATATCCGACCTGCTGGGAGCAAATGGCACTGACCAGAGGCCATTCTCTGTGGAGGGAAGTCAGGACTGGGCTGACTTCCCTTTGCTAATCCAATTGCAATGCATTCTGCTGCCCCGTGTCCTGTGGTGTGGACTCCACTCACAGCTGATAAACAAATCAAACATCCACACAGAAATTTGAGAAGGAACAGATATGATAAGAACAACAGGTATGTTGTTTTTGTTTGTTTGTTTTTTAAATCTGGTCTACCTCAAAGAATCTGAAGCCAAAGAATGGGGTTGCCATCTATATAGATGGGGCTCCTGAACTATCTGTTTTCCCAGAAGCAAAGAAAAACGGAAATATTTCGAAGCAAGTGATGCTCCAGAAGCAATTTATTAGTGCTGTGGGAAGACTAGAATTGCTGTTGTTAGGAAAATGAAATCAGTGCATGTCTGGATTTGTGTCTCACAGAGGGGCCATAAATGCTACTCTCTGCTGGCAGGGCCTGGCTGTGAGCAGCGAGAATGGCTGTGTGCTTCTGTCCCCGGGATGTGCATGAGGGCTGGAGAAAGATGTCTCTGCTTCAGGATCACCGTGGGAATTGCTTTCAGTTTCTATCTGGAGGGTACAAGCCACACCCAGCACTAAAGCCTCCCAGGCCTGGCATCCGCTGGTGGTTCTGAGGGCTGGACCTGCTCTTTTGTTCACCTTTGAGGAAGGCAGTGACTCTGGGCCCTTCAGAAACATGCGAGGAAGGCCTCCCCATGAATGGGCTTTTCAAGTGGATTTTCATTCCCCAGATGTCTTCATGGCGAATTTCCAGACCTGAGGAAGGAGCTATCAAAGCAGCTGTTCCAGGCAGCTGCAGATTGGGAACACAGAGACGCTTCATCAGCCCCAGGTCTGCCACTGGCTTTTAGGATGGCTCATATTTGTCCTTTTACCTCTCAGGGTCTCAGTTTCCTCATCTATAAAGTGGGGGTGCAGAAGGTTTAACTAAACATATCTTTTCCATTCCAGCTCTAAATCCTATAATTGGTTTGGGAGGATTGCTAAATTACTTCAAAGCTGTTTTCATTATTATTTATTCCAATGAAGCCAGGCTTCTAGGCTAATGCCACGCCGCTAAGCTGTTGGAATCTCAGAGAACACAGTAAATGGACCACCCCCATTCCTCTAAACTAAATAAATGAGTGGCAGACAGGATAAAGATGAAGTTTTAAGTCTAAGAAACATAAAATTGTCATCTCTTATCCCCAAACCAACTCCAAATTCCTTTCAATTTGTTCTTGACTTCTGAGTGGTTGTATGGACACAGCCCAGTGTAGCAGAGAAGCACAGGAAAATGGACCCAAGACCCCTGGCTCCATCACTTGGTAGATATGCTGGCCAATTCCCAACCTACCTATACCCGCTTCTCAGAATACCTGCTCCCTGGCACCTACAAGTGAGTAGGGGTCTGGGAGCAGAGGTGGAGAAGAAGCCCCAACCCAGGAAGGGCTGGGCAGAACCACACTTGTTCAAAGTTGTCACTGGAAAGGAGTCAGTGGAGTGCCAGTCCAGGGCCACGCTCATCCCTGCTGGGCACCAGCGGGGCATGGTGTGAGCTCCAGGAGGGGCTGGCCTACTAAGAAAAAGGAGATGGAAACAGATGAGCAGAGAAGCAAACATGAAAGCATGGGGGGAAACAGAGAAAGAGAATAAGAAACTGCATTTCCCAAAGGTTTCAAGATCCTGGTTCCATTCCCTCTGTGCTTCCTGCCCGAGTCCTTTGCTTTACTTAACCCTCCCCTTGTCCAAGTGAGTTTCTCTTACTTGCAACCAAATGATCTCTGAGAACCCTTATCTCACCGTGACTTTGTGTAAGTGACTCTATCTCTTGGTGCCTCTGTTTGCTCCCCTGTAAAATGTAGCAGCCAGTATACGCACTTCTAAGTTTCTTTTCCAGTCTTCTGATGATATGAAAGGCTTCTACAAAGCCAAGTAGGATTAAGTCACAGTGACTCCCTGTCTTTCCCCCTATTAACCAGATCTGGGGCACAACCAACACAGCCAATGACTCAGTCGATGCCAGGAGCCCCAGTAGCTGTGGTCTTGGCAAAGGCTGCAGTCTCTTCCAGAAACCAGGTGTCAAGATGCGGCACGGAAGCATGGACCTCCAGTTCTCAGGGTGCAAATTCAGTCTGCCACCTTTCAGACATGCCAGAGAATGAGGCAGGAGCTGGCCCGCACCCAAGCAGCTCCTGTCCACTGCATTTTCACTGTAGCCCATGCATGTATTTGTAAGTCCAGTGTGCCTGTTGGAAAAGGAGGCTAAGGCTCCAGCAGCACCCTGGCTTCAAAGCTTGTCCTTACACCCATCTCTGAGCCCCCGGCAGCAGATAGAATGTTAATGATGATGCGTAATTTCAGTTGGAGTTTCCACTACACACAGATCCTCAGTCAATCGATGTGGCGTTTCACCAGTGCCACTGTCTGCAACAAAGGAATGCTGTATGGGTGGCCGGGGAGTGTCCCTTTATAACCACTGAACTACATGGAAAAACAGACTCTGCTGCAGCTGTAAGAAATTAGATTAGACAGACACACACACACACACAAAGAAGAAAAACACCCTTCTCTCGGGTGCTAAGACAGAGGTGTTATACTAAAAGGGACAACGTGTTAATGAAATCTCAAGGTATTTTTAGAAAGAGTAGACTTCTTTTGGGGTATGGCTGGAAATGAAGCTCTGCTTAGAAGCTCAGGAATAGATATGAAGACATCTCAGAGTCCAAACCAGCCCAGGCTGATGACAGGGTCCCTGCCTCCAGTGCACCAAATTCCTGTCAATTTCGTCAAGTTACCATCCTCTGTAATTGGTGGAAGAGGTCCATATTTCGGGTGACTATAATTTTACTCTCCCCCATTCAGTCCGCACCACCACTTCACCTCCTGTCCACACCCCACATAAGAGAACCAGGAGACCATGATAAAGTGGGTGAAGCAGCTTCCCTCCAAATAACTGAGGGGGGACGGACCCATAGTTGGAAACTACTGATTAGTGACTACAGCTGAGCAGTAGATCAATCAACCTCAGTTCCCTGAACCCTGAGGAAACTCATTCCGCAATGCCCAATACTCAGATTGGTCCTGGGGTCACTCACAAAATATCAGCATATGCCATTGATTTCTTGAGGGATAACTAAATTTTTAAGAGCTTTGGGGAGGGAGGCAGACCTGGGACAGAGTTATTTCATAACCCTCTCCAACCACCAGTAGGCATTTAACAGTAAGACCATTCAGCAGCCGCAGAAGAGACTGTATCATTTATTCAATGTTTTCTCATCAAGGATTTGTCGTTTCCAAATGGCTCTTTTACCTCCTTACTCTCTCTTTATCCCACAGTTGTTTTCCTCATCCTCAGAAAAGGAACCCAATGGCACTAATATTTCTTCCTGCCAGGCACCGTGTTATAGGTGTTCTTGCACAATGTCTCATGGGTGCTTCCCGGATTTCTAAATCAACTGCCTACGCATACTCCCAGCCTCCATAAGCTTCCCTGTTCATCCACACCCCACACCGACTCTGGGTAATCTTTCTAACACATATCTCCCACTAGGAAATGTTCACAGCACCTCATGGCCTTCCAGATGAGACTGGCCTCCATTGCTTGCTCTGGCTTCCCTGGCATCTTCCCTAACCATCCCCTACAAACAGGAGCTTTGCCACAAACTCTGCACAATAGATATCCGTATCGTGTGGATGTGACCCACACTACCCACCTGTTTAAACTTTCTCCCCATCCTCCTCATTTGGCAAACTCTTCTTTGGTCATCAAGCCTCAACTTAAATACCATCTCATCTTTGTATCCCTCCCTAACTTTCCCAGGTAGAATTAATTAGACTTTCATCTTTCTTTATAACACTTCAGATAAGCTTCAATTATAGCATAGCTCACATTGTATTAGAGAGTCCTTTTGTTTTGCTCAGGGTAAATCACCTACTATGAAAAACAACTCCAACATTTTTTGTGGCTTGATCCAACAAAGGTCTCTTTCCTGCTCATGAAGCAGTCTAACGTAAGAGTTCTTCCTGGAGGCTCTGCTCCACGTGTGACTCAGGGATCCAGGCAGCTTCCATCTTAGAGATCTGTTATGTCCTAAGACCTTGGAGCCCTTCACATATAAATAGCAAAAAAAGAATATGTATGATAGACTGGGAGGTTGTAAGGGTCCAAGCATGGCCATTACTCCAAGACAAGTCTTCAATCATATGCATTGACCGACTTCTCACAGGACTCTCAACCTACTATACCACTGATAGAAGTATCTTAAAGATACATATATATTTATTATCTAGACAGTGGTAACTTTATAGCCTTTTACTTTTCAACAGAACTGCTCCTCCAAGGGAGACCATCCTAAGGTTTTAGGTAACAGTAAAACCTTTTACATTATGGCCTTATTGGTATGAGACAACTGGCACGTGTCCGCAGCTTCCATTTTTATCTGTTAATGGTGAGTTGCTCACTACTATGGCATTCTGGGAGATTAAGTTAATATAGAGATCACAAGGGCTTATTGTATTGACCAGTAAGTATATGGAATGAGTCACAATCCTATGACTTCTAAAATTCTAAGGGATTTCTCATCACTTCCCTCAACTCTGTAGCCTACTTCTTTAAAGACAGTCCTCTCTGGTGCCCTGAGTGATCATTAAAAAACAACAAAGAACAGGTTTTTCTCTTCTTCCACATCAGCCCTAGGATTATTCAAATAATACAGCTCTTCAAGGTAAATAAGTTCCTGGCCAACACCCACATAGGACATTTGACACTGTCTCCTAAGCCAAGATCACAAGAGATTATAAGTAAGGACTTTCTACTTTTGAATAGATTTTAAAAGGGGGGGGGAATCCCTTCTAATACAAACACACACAAATCAAAAATGTTTGGGGAGGACAAGAGGAGATCTTTAAAGAAAAAAATAGCTTTAAAATAATTGGCACATAAAGCTTAGGGAAACCAAGGAATAATTTAAGGTTCAATTTCCAAAGCTCTTCTATTTCCCATGAGCCCCCCATAGTCTATAGAACTGGTGAAAGAAACTAAGGCAGGGATGGGGTAAGTGATTGGGCAATGGTTACACTGCAAATCGCAGGTTTTTCTGGATGGGCTCCTCCCTCCCTGTCCAGAGCACATTTTGTGAACTGACACAAAAAGCAAGAACACTGCCACCACTTCCTGCTCATTCTACACCTTGCTTCCAGCTCTCCCCGATGCAGCAAATCATCTTCATGTTGTTAAATCCAATGCTCCTTTTCTAGTCCTCACCCTATGGTTATCTCTAAGCAAGACTTGATTGAGAAGACCACTGCTTTCCTCTGCAACACCATTTCCCCTTGGCCACTGTGACACAACACTTACCTCCTCTCTGACTGACCCTTCTCTGTATCCCCTCCCTTCATACCATAAAGACGCAGACCACCCAGACTCCATCCTAGGTCCTCATCTCTTCTTCCTTTATACTTTTCCTCCATCTTGTCCATGCCCATGGCTTCAGCATTCACAAATGAACTCCAATGTGTGTCTCCAGCTAACACTCTCTTCTGAGTTCCAGGTCTGTACCATGTGTCCATTTCTATAGACTTCTCTCAAATGTACTTTGAGATCTAAGCCCAAACACTCCCTTCTTGCATCAGAGTTGCTCTTCTTCCAAAGTCTACCTGGTGAATGTGGCACTATGGTGGATTTAGTTGTGCAATTCAAGGGATCTGTAGTCATTCTTGATGCTTCATCTCCATCTCCAGTGGTGATTCACCCATTACCAAACCCAGTTCACTTACCCCTAAATACCTCTCAAATATATCCATTTCTCCTCCTCTATAGTCACACCTCCCTAAGTTAAGCTACCATCATGTCCTGAATGGGCCACATCAACATGCAATTCATGGTTCTCCTGGCAACACACCGGCCATGTTCCAATCTGTTCTCCACCCTGAAGCCAAAGAGATATTTCCAAAATGTCAACCTGATAATGGCTCCTAGCACCTCTTCTGCAAGCCCCATCCAAGTCATTCAATGGTTTTCCAATAATCTTGGGGAAAAGACCAAATCATATCCTCAGTAAAAACTCCTATGCTCCGCAGCGCCTATCTACCCTATAGCCTCTCTGCAGACTATGCTCCCCACTGTTCTCTGAATTTCAGCTGCACTGGTCTCCCTTTCAGCTCCTTTATCACTCCCCAGCTCCATCTTCCCAAAGGACAGATTCTGATCCACAAATCCAGTGAGCACTCATGTTCAGTTCCCTCATTGTGCCACCTACTTCTTCACAGAACTTAGCAAAGCAGGAATTCTACATTTATGTATGCGTTCATCTGCTTGATAACTGTCTTCCCCATCAGACAAAAAGCATAATGAAGATGGGGCCATGCTCCTTTTTGCTCATCATTACATCCACAGCATCAATCGCCATGCCTAGCACATATCAACACTTCATACACACTGGGCCAATGAATGATAAAAATAATTGTACCCATTAATAATTGTACCCACTTGGTAATTAATCAATAAATTATGTTCTCTTAACTTCCTGCCTGTTTTAACATTCTATTATATGTATCAGTCACATTAGATGATCTGTCATATGAAGCAGTTTTTCCTTCTATTTGCACTAAATTTACTCTGAATTTCAAGATTCTATTTGTACTAAATTTCCTCTCAATTCCAAGATTCAAATTATTTCCTTTTATGAAAAGAATTTCAGGTCTATTTGGTAAACAAGTCTGTGTTCACATTTATTTGAAGCTTTATCTGGGTGTGTAAAAAAAAATGATAGCACATTTGCAGCAGTGAGGAGGTTAGAGAAGGTAGCTGTGAAGCAGGAATGCTCCCTAGTGAGGGCCCAGGGCTGGGAGCAGGAGGGCAGGCAGGGCGCAAGTGCCAGCTCTGCCTTCATCTGGCAGCTTAGCTATGAGTAAATCACTTCCTTCTCTGGATCCCGGTCAGTTCATCTGGGAAATGAGAGTCATTCTAAACAGAGAGGCTTCTGCCTTCAACATATGATGTGATTCATGAGAATGGTCATACCACTGCCTGCCATTTCCCTGTAAATCCAGAACTCTCCTCATGGAGAAGGTCTTTCAGAGCCAAAAGACTTTCCTTCTGCATGGCTATATTTTCTCTGGTAGTTCTTAACCTGCCACTTATAATGGGAATGTACCAAGAAAAATTGCACATTGCACTCCGTCTTTGAAGGGTACGTTTTTATCATCTGGCCTGACACTCATCCTTCCACAATTAGGAAGGAGAAGACTCTCATCTGCCAACTCCCCATTTCCAGAAATGATGTGGGTCAGAAAAGTAGGTGCTATATTCTGTCTGTGTACTGTGGAAGGAAAGCCTCAGGGTCAGGAATTAGGACTCATGTCCCTGGGTGTATACTTCCTGTCTGTGAGCTTTGGGAATGATCACTCAACTTCTCTGAGCCTCCAGGCTGTAATTCAGAAAAAAAATAATCTAACTGGCTTATATCATAGAGTGATCATGAGACATAGATAGAAAAACATGAGAGAAAATATTTGAAATCTTTAAAGGGCAATAAAAATGGGTAATAAGATGCCCAAAAGATGCCTCAAGGAATAAAGGTGTATAGAGTATAAGTATATGCCAACAGCACAGAAATTATACTTTCCACAGTCATTTGGTGCCAACTCCTTGGAGACCAAGACATTAGTACCAAAGGTCCTGGACCCTCTCTAAGTGCTCATCTGAGAATTTCGGGATTATTTAGTGAAGAAGTCACTGTTTGCCTTGGGCAGCAATAAAGGACTGAAACATACATATTTAGAAAAATGATAGCACTGTCATCAAGTATCAATGACAAATGGAGAAAAGCATGTTAGAGATGTTCTAACTTACAGTACATGGGTCACTATGAAAGTTTGTAGACAAACTGTGTTATGGCCCATTATTTCAATTCCAAGAAACACAGTCAACAGCATCCTTTCTGAAGCACCTGGCTTCTCCTGTGCAAGTTTCAACTTGGTTGGCTTTTCCATATTGCTGGGAGAGTCATTTGTTTCCAGCTGCATGTATTTTACATTTCTTGATTTTTGTGTATTGCAAAACATTTGCAATGACCCACATGTTTTACAGACTGAAAAAAATAGTATTTACCTAAGAAAATCTGCTTGTTGCACTGCTTCAGTAATAACTTTTTTACAATTGTCAGAGAGCAATTCTTCCAAATCAACTGATGTTCAAAAATCAAATAAAAACCTTTTCATATACAGTGAATTGATTTTCAACAAGTGCATGCAAGACCATCAATCAGGAAAGGCCAGCATCTTCAACAGATGACACTGGGGAAATTGTAGATCTATATGCTACGTAATGAATGTTGTCCTTACCTTATGCCATATACAAAAAGTTTCTCAAAATGGAATAAAGAGCTAAATCTATAAAGTTCCTAGAAGAAAAACTTAGAGTAAAAGCTTTAAGACATTGCATTTGTCAACAACCTCTTGGCTATGAAACCAAAAACACAGGTAACAAAAGAAAAAAAAATAGATAAAATGGGCCTCATCAAAATTATAAATTTCTGTGCACCAAAGACACTATCAAGAGAGTGAAAAGGCAACCCATGGAATGGGAGAAAACATTTGCAAATCAGATGTCTGCTAAATTAACACCCAAAATATATAAAGAGCTCCTATAGCTCAAAAACAAAAACCAAACAGCCCAAATCAAAAATGGGCTAAGAATTTGAAAAGACATTTCCCCAAAGCAGATATACAAAATGGCAATAAGCACTTGAAAAGATGTTCCATATCATTAGCCATTAGGGACATGCAAATCAAAAGCACAATGAGATACGATTCCACACCCATTAGAATTGCCATTATAAAAAAATTTTTAAATATCATATGTTGCAAGGAGATAAAGAAATTGTAATCCTTGTACATTGCCATTGAGAATGTAAAATGATACATCCATTGCCCCAGGCTCCAGCATTTCTGTTTGAGATGATGAAAAGTTCTGGAAATGCCTTTCTGATCCGCCATCTGCGGTAGAACTGCCACCAAGATACAGATTTTCATAAAAACCCTCATGGGGAAGAACATCTCTCTCGAGATTGAATCCTCAGTAGGATAGAAATGTAAAGGCCAAGATCCAGGATAAGGAAGGAATTGCTCCTGATCAGCAAAGACTCATTCCTGTTGGCAAGCAACTGGGAGATGGGCATACTTTCTCTGACTACAACATTCAATAGGGGTCCACTACTCATCTTGTGTTAAGACTTCTTGGTGGTGCTAAGGAAGAAAAAGTCCTATACCACTCCCCCAAAAAATAAGCATAAGAGAAAGAAGGTTAAGCTGGCTGTCCTAAAATACTATAAGGTGGATTAGAATGGGAAAATTAGTTGCTTTTGTTGAGAGTGTCCTTCGGACAAGTATGGTGCTAGAATTTTTATGGCCAGCCACTTTGATGGGCATTATTGTGGCAAATGTTGTCTAAGACAAGTAATTATATATGAGTTAATAAAAGACATGAACTAAAAAAAAAAAAAAAGAAAGAAAGAAAGAAAAGAAAATTAATGGCAGTGATGGTTGCACAAAAACGTGAATGCACTTAATGCCCCTGAATGTTTCATTGTAGTGCCATTGTACACTTTTAAAAAATGGTATTTTATATTATTTACGTTTTACTACAATAAATGGAAACTAGAAGGGAGGTCCTAATGTCATGGAAAATTGTTTTTCTGTCACTTGTTAAAGAAAGCAGTTGTGTTCTATTTACTGAAGGATCTTCGAACTCAGGGAGGGAGGTGGGATTGATGGCAAAGAGCCAGCATCTGAATTTCCCAGCACCCCTGCAGCCTGTGCTCATCAATCTAAGGGTTTCTGCGATTGATTTTCTTCTTCCCCCCTTTCAAATGCTTTCCATGATGCCAAATAAGGATGTCAAGCTTCAGCACCCTTACATCTCTGGATAAATGAGATGTCACCTCAGCCTGCAGACCTGCACTGTAAAGAGCAAAGCAGAAAACAGACTTAATGCTTGGAGTAAATCAGGGGAAAAAATACACCCCTTGTTAGGCCTTGGGGAGCAGAGACAGGCTAGGGAGAGGGACCAGAGTGGGAGCCATAAGTACTGCATTAATGGCTTTGCCAGGGGAGCGACCTACACAACACACAAGTTCAAATGTGATAGACACAAATCCCCCCATGAAAGAGCCAGCATGCTAACAGTCCTACCAGCAGTAAATCTCATCTTCCAGCTCAGAAGCTCAGCTTCCATTTCCCCAAACAGAGCAATAACACAGCAGCTACCAGAAAGGGCTGCATGCCAGACTTCCCCCAACAACAGGAGATTCTCAACATCTGGAATCACAACCACAACGGACCCAAGAGCCCCACCAGCTTCACAAAAACTTCTACTTTCAAAGAAAGATATCAGTCTTCATGGCTGCAGACCATGAAGAATTAAGTGATACATTCTTCACTTGCCTGTTGGAACTCAATGATCTTTTTGTTAAAATACCAAGGACTGTTTTTATTTAGGGTTCCTTTCCTTCCTGCACTGTGTGTGTTGGGGGGCGGGAAGCCTCGTGATGAGGGACAGAGGACAGATGGCTGTGGGGGAAACGGCAGGAAGGCACGGGACATGCTGCCTTGGTGATCAGTGGCATGTAAGAAAGAGTAGAGAGAAATCCTTTCTTTCTGAATTTCTCCATTTGCTCAAACTTCCTTGTCATACAGACCTCCAACAGTTAGAACAATGGTTTCCCAGTCCTCACAGCAGTTTGCTGGTCTTCATTTCATGCACATACCCCAGTAGTCTAGATAAAAGGAAGATGCCAATTCTTCCCCAATCGTAATTAAAATATCAAGGGATGTTCTTTTTGGAACTTCACAAAGCAGTTCAAAAGTCCATTGGGAAAAATACCTGGGCGAGTATATTGAAATACATTTTGGCATAATGAAAGTAATAAGGAAACTCTAGCCTCACCAAGCATTAAAATACAGTACAACTCCCACTTGAAATACTTTCTTCAAATTCCTGCATGGCTCAATTGTTGATTTCCCTCCAAACTTTAAGGCAAGTAAGTCATCTTAGTGAGGACTTATCCGACCATCTGATTTCAAACTGCATTCCCCAGTATTTCCAGGGAAATTTAATTAATTTACTTTTCTATTTAGCACTCACCATCATTTACCCATCCTCTTCTCATTAACCCATCACAAAGCAGGGACTTTATTTTAACAACTGCAGTATTCCTGGGGTTTAACTAGAGCAATGCTTAGCACGCAGTAGGCACTTATTAATGATGATGTATAAATATATGCTCTAAATGTATAGTACATAATTATTATATATAAATAAATGTTATAAAGGAACGAATTAAAATGTCACAATTAAAATGCCTACATAATAATTTTGAATTATTTAGTTAAAATATTATATTCTATTTAACACATAAAATAATACCTATGACATTTTATAAAAAAGGAAATATAGATGATTTAAAAATATAGAGATGGCTCTCAGTTGTAATCAAAGGATTAGGAATTAACATCATAGAGAGCTATTCTTTCTCCTTTTCTTTAAATTGGCAAATGTTTTTAAAAAATTATAATACTCCTGTTGGCAAAGATTCTCTTTAGCTGGCACAGGTGTTCTCACACACTGGGGGTGGAAGTACATAGAGAGTCATCCTTTTGGGAAGGCAATCAAGTTTCTCTAAAGTTCACATCTTTGGTCCTGTAATTTCCCTTCTAGGAATCCTTCCCAAAGAAGAAATCAATGTTTGAGGCAAGAAATTATATATATTCATAATGGTACAAATTTAGAAACAACCTAAGCAATCCACACTAGGACAGTGAAATGAATCACAGTACTTTTTAACATTTAAAAAATAATAACTTTTTAATTTTTTTCATCAACACAAAGGTATCTGGGGGATCCGTCACCTCAAGTATTCGTCATTTCTTTGTGTTGGGAACATTTTGAGCCCTCTCTTCTAGTGATTTTAAAATACACAGTCCATTTTTGTTAACTATAGTCATATCCTGCAGTCGAACATTAGAACTTATTTCTTCTAATCGCACGATTGTACCCATTAACCCATTGTACTTAAATAGTTCAGTATGTGATATTTTAAAATATTATTTTATTGATATAAGAAAATTCTTACAACATAATATTAACTGAAAAGGACAGAAAACAAAATTACAGACATGGTATAAGTCCCATTATGCGAAAATAAAAGCATACATGAGAGTGAAAAGCCTGGAAGGAATATGGTATATCAAGATGTTAACAGAGATTATCTCTAGGACATGGAGCTAAGGATTACTTTTATTTTTTTAAATATACTTTCCTGCATTTTCAGGACTTTCTATGATGATAGTCGTGTATAAAATAAAAATGTAAGAGCAATCTCTATGAGAGCCCCATCCTCCAGGAAGGCATTGGATTAAATCCAATGTGGAGTTGACCCAAAAGAAGATATTCTCACAGGTTTTCCACCCCCCCCCCAAGATCAAGACCAGCCACTGCAGGAGGCCTTGACCTGGTCATCATGCCTGCTCAGCCACTGGTTCACAACCAGCATGAGTGACTCACAAGCCACTGGGTAATTTGTAAAATCACAGAGATACCAGAGACTTATGAGAGGTCGCTTGCAACACCCAAGGCCTATTGGGATTCCATTCCAGTTAACAGAGAGTAGATGGAACAGTGTAACCAATAAAATTGGGGCATCAGAGGTGGGGAAACAGGTCACCCTAAAAGGCTATCTCAGTTCTTCTATTTCCCTTAGTGCCAAGAAGGTACATTTTTATCTAGAAAATGAAGATGGTATAGAGACAAGAAATGTGACTGTTAGTCAAACAGATGTGATGGGTCCTTCCATCCTTCAATACTTCTACTCCCCAACATGTTCCCCAAGCCACCTCTGCTCCCTGGGGGGCTCAGCCAGCCTATATGCTTCACAGTTCCCTTCACTAGCTCCCCATACACACTGGCCTCAATGTAGACACTCCCAGAGCAAGAAGTCAGAGCTGGGCCCTGCACTCTCCCTCCTCTATTCTGGTGGCTTTTTAATGGGTTAGGACCACTGGATGACCATTGAGATGGTAAGCATCTTCTCTCTTTCCCAGGGTAGATGGTGCAGAAGTTATCCAGGGGTCAAAGGCCTCAAGCTTCCAACCATAAATCGCTAAAGGAGCTTCATAAGCTGTGAAAGAACTAGGGCAAAATAACCAATGATAGAAACAAAGCTCCAATATTCTGGGACACTCTCGTAGGTGAGCAGGTCTGGACTCCAGGGTGCCAGAGGAGCACTTGGCAAACTGTCACTGAATTAAGAGATATGGTATCATCACAGGTTGTGGGTTATTAGTGCGGATTGGGCCTTACACCCCCACCAGATGTATAAAAACACATTTGTTAGTGTTCCTCCCTGGAGATGCTGGTCCACATTCTTACAGTCATGGTCAATTGTAACAACTGAAACCTATTCTCACCAAGGGTGGTGTCACCTGTGCTCAGCCCCTCACACAACACAAGCCAATGTGAGCTCCCTGGCTGTGGACTCAGGGAAGTCACTTGACCTGTCTTGAGATTCCACTTCCTCATCAGGCCTGGTGAATACACCAATCGCAGTCTATTTAAAGTGTCCAGCACAGTGCTTAGACCAAAACAGGAATTCAGAAATGGTGGTGGTCATGGTGGTGGTTGTCATGGTGATGTTTTAAGTGCTGACGAACACAAAGATGGGTAAGATACTTCCTTCTTTTAAAAGCTATAATCCAAAGAAAGAGAATAAGAGGAATGTATAATAACTAGCATACAAAATGGGATGATGAGAAGGTGTGAATTTCTGCACAAATTCCAGAAGAGGAAAGAATACAAGGCCTGGTGATTGGGGGTGGAGGGCTAGATTAGGGTGGGAAGGGAGCCAGTGGGAAAGCTTCCTGGAAGAACCTAGAAGGGCTCAGCAGGGGCAGGTATGTGCTGTGTTTGGCCAGGATTTCAGGCAGAAGGACCAGCAAAAGCAAGACCCCAATGCAGGAAAACAAGAAACCTCAAGCACATGAAAAGCAAGCTGAGATGAAAAGGGTGGTCTGAGGCCAGGTTTCAGGCAGCCTAAATGCCAGGAAGAGGAGTTTGTACTTAATTCAGTGGTCAATAGGGAGTCATTGGAGGCTGCTGAGAAGGAAAGTTGCTCTCTTTACAGCCGTGCCCAGCAAAATTAAACATAAACAGTACTTAATAGCTGGAAAGGGAAGAACCAGAAATAGCTCTTGACTCAGAACCAGGCATCAGGAAAGGTAATGAGAAACAGCTCTGATCCAAAGCAGAGAGGTTAATTAAATTTCTAATTATTGTGAAAGTTCATTAAAAACCCTAGTTCACTAGCGGTGACTCATGTGGGGGGGGGGCTGGAAAGCAAAGCATTCCTCTTAGCCCTGGACAGGTGGATGCTTGCTTTTCTATAGAAGGAAAATGTTTAAGGTACTTAATAAATGGGAGATAGACATGTACACATGTGTGTTCTCTATAAATCCACTCCTGTTCCCCAAATATACATGTACCTATGTAGGGTGCTCTGCAGCATGGGTCAATAACTCACCAAAATGAATTTACACAGTACATGATGAGTCTATAATTTTGACCCCTTATCCATAGGTGGTAAGATAACTCATCTTATTCCACATTGCTAGTTTCCCATAAATTGTTAACTTGCATTTCTATTATGAAGTGGCCCACAGAGACTTGCATAATTAGCAGTCTAATAATAGATCACTTTGCCATTGACCCATGGGGATCAGTGGACAGCTAAATTGGTGGAATTGGCTCTGAACCCGATCATCTCCTTGAGTAATGACTGTGCTCACAGAATGGTCATGGATGTTGAAGCAGAGTGATACTACTGTCTAGCATGGACATCACTTTGTGGTTTACAAAATATTTTCACATCTTCTATCTCATAAGAGAGACAACCTATATTCCCTTTGCAGCTGAGAAAACTGAGGCTTGAAAGATTAAAATGTCTATGCAAGTATATATTGCTAGTTAGTGTTAGGAAAGACTAGAACCCAGGTCTTCTAACCTCATGGCATAATTTATGGCCCCTCTTCTCTTGAACTTAAAACCTGAAGCCTAGCTGGTAATAGTAAATGAATACACACAAGACTTCATGGGCTTCATGGTCATGATGGAAGTTGATTAAAGATGGGAAGAGGCAGAAAGGCTTCTTGGTATAGTTAGTTCAGTTGCTATGCCACAAACCCAAATTTTAAAAAGCTTGAACGAGTCAGAAGTTATTTCTCTGATGTATCTAAGGGATGATACAACATGGAGCTCATCTGACAGCTTCGTGCTGTCAGGGACTGAGACTCCTTCCTTGTGGCTGTACCATCTCGGGGCATGGCTGTGTATTACACATAGTTCATACCGAGTCCACATCCCAGTCACAGAAAGGGGAGAGGAATAAGCATGCCCTTCCCTTTAAGAAGATGATTCAGAAATTGAATGAGCTTGTTTACCAGACAGAGCCTTGCTACATGAGAAACTGGGACATGTGGTCTTTGTTCTGGACAGCTAAAATTCTGAGAGCATGAAAGAGAGGAGAATGTGGATGGATGACTCTGGAGAATAACCAGGCATTTGGGCCATAAGTTGGAGGCTCACCTGGACCTGGAGGGTGGAGCAGGGATGGTGCTGGCTGAGGGCCAGTGATACAGACAGGCAGAGGCAAGAAAAGAGGTCATCCCAAGGAGGGGATGACCTGATCAAGATCTGGAGGATTCATTCTGAGCAATGAAGCTCTCAGAAATGGCAGCTGATGTAGGGGAATAAAATCAGATGTGTTCACAGGAACCAGACTGATGATGGACCTTGAAAGCTGAGGTGAGTGGTTTGGGTCTGAGCTACCATAGGTTCTTGGGAAAATAATGTTTAAGGGAAATGTGTTGTCAGGACTGCACAGGATGAATTAGATGGGTTATAGATGGGAGCCCAGAAGACCCATGCAGAGGCTTTTTCAACAATCTGTCCGTAAGGTAACAAAGATTCTGCCCAAGTCAGAGCCCTGGGTTGAGAGATGGGCTGGCCTGACAGATGTTTTATGGAAGAATTACCCAGCTCTGTTTCTATTGTGCTCTCTGGGTGAAGAGTCACATGGAAGGCTGCCTCCCTGACACCCATCCTTTAGGGCTCTCCAGGTCCCCACCCCTCCTTCCTTACCTTCCTTACCAGGGCACATGGTATCAGAACCGTACTCAACAACAAATATTTGTTAAGCGTGAGTTTCCTATGGGCACTTAACTTGGAAAGTATCTTTTTCAAGAGCCTGGAACACAGTAGACACTTGACAAGTATTTGTTGAATAAATGGCTGAATGAATAAACGAACAGATAAGTAAGATACAGGCACAGAACACATTGAGTACCGCACACAGCAGGGACCTTTGATGTCTCTTCCTGGGGAAATTCAGGTATCACATATTCAGGATTTCACACAGAAAAGAATGTATATGAGGTGTTTTCTGTGACCCATCATGGCAAGGGCAGCAATTTGTGACATTGTAGACCAAAGTGGGACCTTAAAAAATTCCCTGAGCTAAACTGTCTTCAGATCAACCCCCCAGAAGAAATGCAGACACCCATTAAGTCTGGGTGTAATTCTTGTTTAATTCTTACCTTGTTTTCTTCTCTTAAGTGCCCCGGTTTTCCGAACTTGCTAGATGTGGGTAGTTTCAGTGCAACTGTTATTTCTGGGTATCTTTTTAAGTACTGCAACTTCCATTCCATGAATGAATCAAAAGGAGGTTGCCTTGACAACCACTCACCTCTCTCTAATCAAGGACCCTGAATAGCCTCGAGTGCTTCACTGAGATAAAAAAACACTGCAGACTCGGACCTCTGACCACGCACAGCAGATGAGAGGCTGACCTGAGCTGTGCCACCGTGGATAAAAGCCTGAAACATTTCCTTCCCATTACCTGTCCTGACAGCCACTGCAGCCACTCACCCTGACAGGTAAGCATTAGATGCAACTCTGCAAATGAGAGGCCATGTGACAAGGCTCTTTGACAGCAGGCCAATGAACTGTTTTTTCCTGAAAAACTATGACTTTGTATGATTAGGCAACAGACTCATCAAACCTTTTCTGTGCACTTAACCGGGGCGGTATCTTGTTCAAAAAGCTGAGGAGCTGTTATTTCATAAGTCCTTGGATGTTCTGTTCTGGGCTCCAGCAGAAAGTTGGAAATCCTGTCAGATCCTATGTAGACTCTCAGCTTTGAATCCAAGATTTTAATAACTAAAGCACCTAGATTAAAAAAAAAAAACCAGATTGGTGCACAGCCTACAGATATATGAAAAAATGCTCACCATCCTTAATCATCAGAGAAATGCAAATCAAAACTACTTTGAGATATCATCTAACCCCAGTGAGGTTAGCCCATATCACAAAATCCCAAAACCAAAGATGCTGGCGTGGATGTGGAGAAAAGGGAACACTCCTACACTGCTG
>CAUYQV010143250.1:0-15707 GCA_963574575.1 Galagoides demidoff
CTGGGACCACAGGCGCCTGCCACAACGCCTGGCCATTTTTTGGTTGCAGCCATCATTGTTGTTTGGCGGGCCCGGGCTGGGGATTCGAACCCACCACCTTAGGTGTACGTGGCTGGTGCCTTAGCCAATTGAGCCACAGGCGCCGAGCCCTTTTCTGTATTTTTTACCTAATGTAATAGTATTGATTTTAGAAATTGAACTTTGTTTTTCTAAACATAGACCAAAATTTCATAGAAAAAACTATATTTCTCTGGTAATCATATATTCTTTGTCTACGTGATACTACATATTAATGAAAGTTTAAAAACACCATAAGATCTTATAAGCTAATTTGAGTTCAAATTCCTTTGAATTTTTTTTTTTTTTTAACAGACCTCATCCTTCTCTGTTGCCCAGGCTGGAGTACAGTGGCTCACTCATAGTTCATATCTCCCTTGAATTCCTGGGTCCAGGAAATTCTCCCACCTCAGCCTCCTCTATAGCTGGCTCTACAGGTCTATGCCACCATAACTGGTTAATTTTATTTTTTATTTTGTTTTTTGTTAAAATAGGGTCTTGCTATGACAACCGAGCTGGTCTCAAACTCGTGGTCTCAATGATCCACCACCTCCGTCTCTGAAATGCCCAAGCTTAGAGCTTACAAGCATGAACCACCAGGTCTAACCCCATCTGAATCTTGACAGGAATACCAATTAAGCAGAAAGAGCATAATCTTCACTCTTTCCAGGTGCTGGCCTCTCAGACACAGGTGTTCAGCCTCCTGTAAACTTTAGTTATCATGTTTTATTGTAAGAATGAGGGTGTTAAGTTAGAGAGTCAATAATATGAAGGTTTATTAAGGAGGTTTCTAGTACACTTCTTGAATGTATATTGATTTTACACATTTAAAAGGCTTTAGAATTACACTATTAAGAAGGCTTCTACCACACATCCACAATGTGTTGTTAATTTTAAGATTTATAAGGGCAGGAATCTTGACGTTTGTGTTCACTGTTCTATCTCCAGGGGGTAGTATTGTGCCTTGCATGTAGTAAAAAATTGGTACACATTAAATAATGAAATGCCATTTGTTCAACACCATACAAAAGACTGATAACATATACAGTTCTGCAACATTACAGGATATCAAATAACGACTATGGAAACTGTCCCACTCTCTAATTTAAAAAATTTAGATAATGATAACAATAACTATTAAAACAGGAATTGTGGAATATACATACTTGTACATTGTTTAAAGAAGTGTAAATTGACACATTAATTTGGAAGGACATAATTTTAGAATACTATTTGTGCTCATAAGCCTCAAAAATAGTAACATAACCTTAATTCTTCAGATATAGGTGTAAAGATTTATGTGTTAAAATACCGTGTATATGTATATTCATGTTCAAAAATTATAAGTTGCCTAAATATCCAAGAGAGAATTAAATATACTGGGATATTATGTAGATATTTAAATAATGTTTCCATATATTATGTAAATAATGACATGAAAATACCGGAAATTGATAACTGAACTACATATTTACAAATCACACTTATAATAAAGCATATCTACATATACACAATATAAATATATCTTTAAAGGTGGTAAGTTTTCAGATATGCTTATTTTTTCTTTGTTCTTCCTATTTATTTTATAATGAGTATCCTGTTTAGAAATAAGGACAAATTGCCTTAAAAGACTTTAATTTTAAATTCATATATACATTTTTTTGTCCTTTAAAACATTATAAGGAAACCAATTTAAACTAAACTGACTTGGAGGAGGATGTGAAGTTTCACACACATTAAAATGCTGGCCTAGCATGACTTTTGCTTAAATTTGGGGTGTCACATTTGATAAAATGTTAGCAGTAAAAAGAACATTAGTGATGCCCTAATTAAACCTCCATCTTTAGCAGTAAGTGGCCACGCACTATTTCCACATTAAGGTTCCTATGCAAATGTGTTTCAAAATTGGCACGTATTTGTACTTGTTTGGGAGAGAGGAACTGAAATGTAGAAAATAATGCAACTAACAGCCAATATTCTTCCCTTTAACAGGCATGTACATTTTATAATGTGACAGTAACGTATATTTATTGCTCATGAGACCTTTACATTTGACTGCTCATGACAGTTTGACTATAGTTCCAAATAGAAAGTAATTTTTTTTCAAGGAAATTTAAAATGACGATAAAACAAAATAGGAACATTTCCCCTAAGATCAGTAGTTCTCAACCTGTGGGTCTTGACCCCTTTGTAACAATGAAAATGCATCCTGCATATCAGATATTTACATTACGGTTCATAACAGTAGCAAAATTATAGTTATGAAGTAGCAATGAAAATAATTTTATGCTTGGGGGTCAGCACAACATGAGGAACTGTACTAAAGGGTCATGGCATTAGGAAGGTTGAGAACCACTGCCCTAGATCATTTATTAAAGTTTTATCTTCTTTGGCTCTTTTTTAATATTATTATTGCTGGGATTCATTAAGGATACACAGAACCAGGTTACATTGATTGCTTTTGTTAGAAAAGGATCCTCTTATAATTATTTCCTGCCCCCAAAAGATGTACCCCACCCCTCCCTCTTTCCCTTTCTCAGCTCTCCCCATCCCCCGCCCCCTACTATGTACTAGGACATTGATTGTCCTCATATCAGAACTGAGTACATAGTATTCTTATTTTTCCTTTGTTGTGATGCTTTACTAAGAATAATGTGTTCCACTTCCATCCAGGTTAATACAAAAGATGGAAAGTCTCCATCTTTTTTAGTGTCTGAATGGTCCATGGTATGCATATACCATAACTTAATCCATCCTGGGTTGGTGGGCATTTAGGCTATTTCCAAATTTTCACAATTGTAAATTGAGCTGCAATAAATAGTCTGATGCAAGTGTCTCTGTGGCAAAAAGATTTTTTTTTCTTCTGGGTAGATGCCCAGCAATGGGATTGCAGGATCAAATTGGAGGTCTAGTTTGAGTTCTTTGAGGGTTCTCCATACTTCCTTCCAGAGAGGTTGAATTAGTTTGCAGTCCCACAAGCAGTGTAAAAGCGTTCCCCTCTCTCCACATCCACTCCAGCATCTGTAGTTTTGAGACTTTGTGATGTGAGCCATGCTTGTCAGGGCCTGGGAATGGCCAGGTCCAGATGCAGACAGCTGGCTAAGCTACCTTGCTCAGGAACAATTTCTCTTAGGTGCCTGAGGGCTATCTACTTTAGCAGGAGAGAGAGAGAGTCTTAGAGAGAGCAAAGCAGTCTTCTTAGAAAGATAGATCTTAGACTTCAGCAGAGCTAAGTGATCTTCCACAAAGAGATGCCGTGCTGGCATTCTGCAGGCAGGAGAGGAGACAGAATCAGAGTAAGTGGGTCCATGATAGAACGTGCATGCTCCCAACTGCCTTCTCCTCCAGCCTAATATAAGGCTGATATTGTGCCTTTCAACACCACAGGTGTAGAGACTGCCAATTCACCAAAGCTCTCGTCTCGTGAGTGCTCATGCTTGTTAGGAGATCTAAATCCCTCTTCATACCCTTTTCACCAAGGTATTCCATTATTGAGCTATACATATATTTTTTTATAACTCTCACTCCTTCTAGCCATATGGGCTGCTACACATGTTCATATTGGGGTTAGATGATCTCTCAGGATGGTTTTGATTTGCATTTTGCTAATAATTAGGGATACTGAACATTTTTTCAAATATTTGTTAGCCATTCATCTGTCTTCTTTAGAGAAGGTTCTATCCATTTCTCTTGCCCAGTGATCTAAGGGATTGTTGGCTATTTTTATGTTAATTTTAGTTCTCTGTGGATTCTAGTTATCAAGCTTTTGTCTGATTCTAAATATGCAAATATCCTTTCCCAAAGTGTAGGTCATCTATTTGACTCTTTTTATTTGAAGTATTTACTGTTAAGGACATTGTTTTCCTGCCTTTACAGTTAATCTATAAAAAATTATCTTTTTTGCTTTGTCGTGGAGACATACTACCAGAAAACAAACTGTGGGCTTCCCGGTTCACCTAGAAACACTCTGAAGGCTGTCCTCCATGCTTTCTTTTTTTCCTTAAAAAGAGACATTATGGGTTATATTTAAATGACAACAGAGTTACTAGATGGAAGGATGCTGAATCTATGAACCAGTTTTTGATAAGAGGTACCCAGGAGAGCTACATGATCAGGAATATCTACCTGGTACTTTGCATGAGAATTACCACAGAAGTTCTGAGACTGCTTATAACAGAACAACAGCCAACATTAGTTTACTAACAAGAAAACAAACGTACTTAGAAGTGGGCTGCTGACATAACAAAAATCAGAACAAGTAGCATCATCTTAGTAGTAGATCAACAACTGGTAATAAAATAGCTAGGTCTGTTGGTCAGTTGGAGATTATCGTAAAACACATTTTAAAACCATATCCTGTGGCAGGGTAGAGGGCAGACCAAGGCATCCTGAGCTTATAGTTTAGAAAGTAGATACTTGTATTATGTGTTATTGTTGTTGATGCTGCAGTATTATAAGAAAGAGATAAGCTCAGAAAATCACCAACAGGCTTAAAGTAGATATAATAAAGAATAAAAAATTCAGAAAACTAATTGAGTATGCAGTGGGATCAAAAGCCTTTCAATAACCAAGATTCAGGCATCTCTCTCCTGAACAGTGACTCATGTTTCTGCCAAAGATCACAGGAAGGGTGTGGTCTGTCCCTTCAAGTTTCACAGACACAAACTGATCGACCTTTAAGTCTAGAGGGAGGCATGACAGTGAGGTAGCAAAGAAATGAAACACAGGAGAACAATGTCTGTTGGTTTGAGCTACTTGTACCAGAAACTCACTGTCGATTTAGAAGATTCATCTTGCGAAAACCACAAATCAAGATTATAAAGTTTCTGACTCTGCAATACTTGAAATAACTCTTGGACACTAATATAAACATGAGATGTGTTTTGTAATTTGGACAGTCATGATATAAATATTTCTCAATGCTTATTTTAGGTAAGGCCATAGGGATAAGAAGAAATAACATTCACTTAATTTGGTTTTCTTCACAAGAGAGTTTCTCCCAGAGAATATAGTCAGGTCTAAATTATGACCTTTCTTTTCTCTCCAGCAAATGGTACTTCAAAATATCTCCCTGGATTCTAAAAATAATGACATCTTCGTGTATTCTATTTTTCCATTTTCCAAATGAGCATTGCTGGGATTATTTCATCTCTGTTAAATCATTTGTATGTGAAGGATTGGGGGCAGAATACATGGATTTTTAATGTATAGACTTTAGAAGCTTGAATCTGGTTCAATGTATGAACCTGATGAAGAGTAGTATCATCCCCCAAAGATTCCAGATCATAAACTGGATGCTGTGATTGAATGGGATTTTGGTTTGTTTCATTTGGGAAGGTGGGAAATATGGAAGATAGTTTTAAAGGAATATCTGGAAATTTGCAGGATAGATTATTAAAAATGAACTTCTATATTCTTATCAAACCATTTCCATTTCCTTCTGTACTCATAGCTAAAGCCATGATTTTTAGTCCCCATTTTACTAAGTTTGAAATCAAAGGACTCACTTGTGACCATAAATCCCCTGTTTATATCTCCACATTTACTCAACTTTTTTTTTTTTTTTTTTTTTCTGAGACAGTATCACTTTTTTGCCCTGCAAAGAGTACAACGGCGTCATAGCTAATAGCAACTTCAGTCTCTTGGGCTGAAGCAATCCTCTTGCCTTAGCCTCCTGTGTAGCTGGGCCTATAGGCACCCACCACAGTGCCTGGCTATTTTTGGAGATGGGGCTTCACTCTTGCTCAGCTTGTCTTGAACTCCTGAGCTCAGGTGATCCAGAGTGCTGGGATTATAGGTATGAGCCACCATGCCTAGCGTCACTCAACTCTTTTTTTTTTTTTTTTGCTTATGCTGGTTTAGCTCTTTTTTTTTTTTTATTAATTGATTTCTGTGTACATTGATGCAAACATGGGGTACATTGTGCTGTTTCATGATGGAGGTATTAGAAGATAGTAGGAGTTTGTGGTCATGGCTTATAGGCTAACCACTTAGGATGGAATTAGTAACAGATAAACTTTACTTGTATGAATATTAAGCTACTGAAATTTATGGATTTGTTTTAGCTCTTGTTTCATTAATATGCATTAATAACCCTAATATTGACCCCTTTTAGCAAAAAATATTTGTAATGAAAAATTATAATCTTAAAATGAACAATTAGAATATCCTTTTAAAAATATATTTTCTAGAACTATAACTATAAAAATATATTTTCACAGAAATATAACTCTCAACATATTACAAAAATTTGATTTTTTGCTAAGTTTTATGCAAAGACATCAATCAACACAATTTTTCACTGTTATTTAAAGAGTAAGAAAATAATTTCTATGAGTATGTTGGGGGCAGGGAAAAGGGTTGGATGTGGACAAGAAAATAGATATTGCTAGTTTGGTAATATATTCCTAATAAAATATTGAGTCATAGCAAGTATCCTAAGTCTTTTTCCTACTAAATTTTACTTAATTATTATGGGATAAAGAGCCAATCATTCCAGAAAAACATTTTGGCTTTCAATTTATCAGCATTTGGATATTTCTCTTTTCCTAGTTTTTAAAATAATAAGAATATAGGTCAGGTCTGTATGTGGGAACATTCAGGCAGCCATGATCGTGGCTCCAGGCAGAACTCTCCTGTGGGAGTAACCACATGTAAAATACTGAAATTTGCCCTGTACCTTCCGTCATTTACACCAATTGATTTGAAGTGGATAAAGATCTGGGTGGTGCCTGTGGCTCAAAGGAGTAAGGCGCTGGCCTCATATGCCAGAGGTGGCGGGTTCAAACCCAGCCCCAGCCAAAAAAAAAATAGGACAAATGCACTAGATTGTTTATCACAGCTCAATTTACAATCACCAAGATGTGGAAACAACTTAAATGCTCAGGAATGAATTAAAATAATAGGACTACAAAATTAATTTCGACACTAGGAACTCCATCTTCCCCTTGAAGAAGTCTGAATTCTGAAGCAGTTCCTTTTCCATGTTTTGTCTTTTCTTTTTGGCAATTTGTCAAATATTCTTACTTCCTTAGCCAAATTTTCAAAAGATATGTCATTATGGTGTATTTGTAGTTCACTAAATCTATAACCAGTATGCCTATTGTCTCACTCTTCTTCTTTAATTGTTCTGCTCTAATTCCTGGCAATATAGTCTCCCACTATGCTGTGTTAACTATGCCAGAGTAAACACAGATGATGAAGAATACTATAGGATAGGTTTCAGTGGTTGATGCCTATAATCTCAGCAATTTGGGAGGCTGAGGCAGGCGGGGGCTTGAGGCTCAGAGTTTAACCAAGATCTGAAGATCTGTCTGGGAAATATAACAAGACTTCCTCTCAAAAACTAACAAACAACCAAAAAAAAAAAAAAAAAAACCCTTCCCTTTTCCCTCCCCCCTGCTCCAAAACCCCACAATACCTTTTCAGTCCAAGTGTATCTTAAACTTTTATGGAAGCTATTAAACTTAGCAGCCATTGGCTACTCAAGTTGCCACAGGAGTTGAAACTTTGAGCCTCCTTTCCTATTCTTCTCCTGGCTCATCTCTAATTCAATTCTCTTGTATTTCTGTACCTTCCTTTCATTTTCTACCATGGGGGAAAGGTTTTTCACACTCATTAAAGCTGTTTTTTCTTCACAAATCTTTGTTGTTGTTGTTTTTTATCACTTTTCCTATTCCAGAACTTTATTTCTAAATTTATTATCTTCCTGTCTAGCACCACATGCCTCTGCATACAAATAGACACAGAACTTGACTATCCTACAAAACCAAAGAAAAAGTGCACACAGTTCTTCATTTGGCTCTGTCACACTTCCTCACAGACAGTCCGAACGTCTCCTTTCTACAAGTGCACATAATTATAAAATTGTAAAGAATGACAAATATTTGATAATGTTTTATTACCTCTGGTGTGACTCAACCATATGTTGGGGAAAAGCTTTAATACTTTCAATTTCTAACTGGTCTTAAGCCTGTAACTATTATTAATCTCTTGTCCAAATTTGAGCAGATTATTTTTTTTCCATTTTACAGACAAAAACATTTACTTTTAAGAACTCTCTCACCTTATTACCTCCTAGTTGGCAAAATTACCTGCATTTGCAACCATCTTTGTCTCCTCATTTTCTGTTACAATAGAAGATACAACTTTATTTTCTTATGCTTCAGGGAAAATTTCTACTTGGGCTAAGAGTCTTAGTCTCTCCCATTCTACATATTCATACTAGGTAAGATTTTAATAAACTCCAATCTATACTGTATTTAAAACAAATAACAATAGAAGTATATTAAAAGTTTCCTCAGATCCCACATTGTCCTCTCATTTCTCTACAAAAGATACCATTTCCCCTTTCATGTTTCCACATAGATTTTTATTGTTTCATTTACAAGTTTTCTCCTGCATTTAGGGTTCCTTTTAGACTTTTGCAAGCTTTCATTCTGCCTCTTTTACCAAGGAACAGTAATATTTTTTGTTCTATCACACACACTTCTCTTCACTCTCTTACCACCCCCTGGTTAATGTTGTCCATTTATATATCCAGATATATATTATTTCATTCAGTAAATGTGTATTGATAGCAAATATACGGGATGAAATGTATAAGAGGAGAAGTAGAATTATTCATAAAGAACATCATTACTGAAAGAGCAGTTTGGGGGAGAAACTAAAGCAGACATAAGCTTCATGTATTACAGGTGGAAAGAAACCCAGCGTGGCTTGGCCTTAATGATGGAAGTTAAGAATACTACATAGAGGTCTCAGAAATCTAGACAGCTGTCAGATCTTAGAGAAGGAATTTGTAGAACTCTAAGTAAGAAACAATGGTGCTTAAACTTGAAAATATTTCTAGCTGTATGTCAGACTTACTCCCTGACTCATGTATTCAGCTGCTTAAAAGATATCTCATTGGCTAATATTCAAATGAACTCAACCAGTATGAAACTAAACTCAGCATCTTTAATTCCAAAACATGCTCCTTTCTCTCTGCCCTACCTGAGAACATGAAACCCATCTAAGCCACAAACCTTCGAGTTTTCCATCCTCTTCTCCTACCCATCCCCACAACACTAAACCAAACACAAATGCTATCAGTGATGCCTCGTAGATGTTTTTGTCCACTTCTCCCCCTCTTTATTCCTTCTCTAACAATACTTGTCACAAAAATCTTCCTCAATCATTCCAAAGTTTCCCAATTGGCTTTGTTCACCCCAAACCAAGTTATCACGTTCGAAGGACAAAGATTCTTTTAAAACATATCATGATAAGTCCATTGATTACATTTTTTTGATTAAATATTATAATAAGTCCATTGATTACATTTTTTTAACAATTTGCTATCTTGTTCAGGCTTTGGTCCACAACATATTTCAGTTCCCTACAAAAAATAAAAAATTGTAAATAATTTATTTAAATAGTGTGTAAATATGTATTTAAACAAATTTATATAATTTATTTAAATTGTTAATAATTTATTTAAATTTACTTAAATTATTTATATAATTTATTTAAATAGTGTGTGTCTATGTGTGTATGTATTCACTATTACACATGGATCTCTTGTTCTAGCCACAGAACCTTAAAACACCATAAAATACCTTGAAACTCATCTTCTAAAATTATATTTTCAAAACCTTTTTATTTTATATTATTTCATAAAAGTAACAGCCCAGGGTTGAAATACTTCCTTATAAGGAAGTCAGATGAAGACAAATCGAAGTGGTAGATACCTAGTTTTCTATGGAGAAGAAAATATTTCCCAAAAGAGGAAAGCAAAGGTTAAATCTGCAGTGAAAAACTACAGACAATATGACACTAATGAAATGAGGAGAAAAGTTATACACAGAGAATGTAAGTAATATTCTATTTCACCATTGATAAGGTGACAGGATTGTGAACCTTACAAAAACCCTGAGAGTATTTAAGAGTGATGATAAGAGATTATAAATATTTCAGAATTATGATGACTATGCCCTAGAGAGTTTTTTGTCCTTTAGAAAAAGAAAACGCGGAGGAGGAAATAATGCATATAGCTCAATCTTTGAAACATCTTAATATTGTGTTTTTGCATTTTATAGGTATATGTGTGAAGGCATATTTTATATACATATATAAATTGTTATTACCAAAAAACAACTTAAACACATTTGATGTAAATTTTAACCTCATCAACATAATATTTTATTTAAATAGCATTTGTTTGAGTGTGTGTTTCTTTGAGGAATAGTCTGGAAGCCAGGGGCAGAAGGGTCAAGAAGTAAAATCTGAGGGTGTAGACTCACCAAATTCCTAGTTGACTACTGATGCACATGTTTGTGGGAGAGAGAAGGGATTTCAATGAATATTGCTCAGAAACCAAGAGGGTCTATTCTTAAAAGACAGAGTTGATCCTAATAATGCTTGAGAGTTATACTTTTAACTATGTTCTCTACGTTACACACAGATCACCAGGTTTATGAAAATCAAATTTAATTTTAACAAAAGAATAACAAAGAGACAGGATTGCTTACCTTATCTATTTATATATGCTATGAAGCTAGATTAATAGAAAAATTATGCAATTAACATACATATATGGCACAAAACAGATCAAGTGAATATTAGAGCCACATACATGATAACCACAGCACTAAAAATCAGCAGAGAAACAATGGACTGCAAATAAGTTATGAAAAAAGTTGTCCTCTATGTGATGAAAAATAGAAAGTTAAATATGGGAGGGGTATAAATAATAGATAGATAAATAGGTGCATGCATACGTATATACAGAAACACATACATACAAGTAATAGAAGTGAGTGTAGGGTGGTTTTTGTGGTTATAGCTTGGAGAAAAACTTAATAAAAGCCTAAGAGAGTGAAAAGCCAAAGCTAAAGAAACATACACATGGGATGAACATATTGAATTAATTATTTCTAGTCAATGGAAGACAACATTGTACAACCATACTTGCAACATAAAAACTGGTAAAAGCCTAATATCTAGAACATTAGATTATCTCCAATGAGTGAAGCAGATAAAGAGAAGGAAGCTAATACAAATGGATGAGAGCTATTAGGAAATTCACCGAAAAGGTATCTTAGGAGAAAAACTCCTTCATAATCAGAAAAATGAAAAAGTTTAATAGAATCACATACTGTAAGGATGTAAAGAAATGGGAATTTTCATGCATTGCCAGTGGGTGTGTAGCCTGGTAAAATTAGGTTTCAGCGTGCAAACTCTAAAACCAATATGTTATGGCCAATTTTCAAGAAGAGATAAATAATAGACACAGAAATACAAAAGGTTAAACATATAAAATACTCAAATTTATTAGTCATGGAGAACAGAAATATAATAAAGGGATCATTTCATGCAGCAAATCATCAAATATTATAAAAGAGGATAAGTTTAAATGCTTATATGTTTCTGATGAGATGACAATTTACACATAGCCTTAGGAGTTGTGTAAACTTGCTGCAAACTTTCTGAAAACCAACTCAATATTATACATCAAGGGCTTTAAATTATTCATAATTTATGACCTAGAAATTATACTTCTCGAATTCTATCATAATGATAAAATCAAAGCATGTATAAATAAATTTTTGCAGCATTGTTTATTAATGTAAATACTGGAACGAATTTAAACCTCAATATGGCAAAGCTTCAAAAATTAAGCATTTTATCAGATGCACCTGTGAAAATTATTTTGGGCACATTGTAATGAATTAAGAAAATCCTTAATACATAATAAGAAACCCTATTATGTTGAAGAGAAAATAAATAGTAATAGTGTGCATGTTCTTATAGGCAACCAATAGAGTGTCCGCAAGAAATGAGGATGTTGTATTTTACCTCTAAATACTCAACACTTAATCCAGCAGTTGGTACATAGTAGCCACTCAAGAAACAATTGCTGAAAGAATAAAATTGATTTGGATTTTATTTGTTTGTATTTTCTATACTTTTCAATAATCTTGAATTTCTTACCAATGAGCACATATTTTTTTTATAATCACATATAGAGATACATGGTATATGTGTGTGTGTGTATGATTTTGTATATACATGCATATTTAGTTCCAGTTTTACAGGGAGTCATGATATAAACCTGGGACTAAATATGTTCTTTAGGTTCTTTGCTTTTCTCTTCTGGGGTGTGGTTGAAGAATCAGAAAATTTATAAATTATTGTGATTTTTGCCAATATATTTTTACCTAAGAAGTCTCCCCCAAATAAATATGTCAACTAGAATTTAGAAATGAACGTAATTATGTTTATTTTTCAGGCTAGGTGAATCGGGACAAGTAATTTTCAATATTTTATTAAGTCCCTTTCTCTTTTGAATTTTCAGTAATTTTTAACCCTCCTCCAATATTAAATTAAATTTTAGATTCCACCAAACTTTTAAAAGCTTAATACTCACACCTCAAGTAACAAAAATATATCATAGATAATGTAAAAGTTTTCTAATTTGGCTCGGCGCCTGTGGCTCAATCAGCTAAGGCGCCAGCCACGTATACCTAAGGTGGCAGGTTCGAATCCCCAGCCTGGCCCTCCAAACAACAATGATGGCTGCAACCAAAAAATGGCCAGGCGTTGTGGCAGGCGCCTGTGGTCCCAGCTACTTGGGAGGCGGAGGCAGGCGATTCCCTTGGGCCCAGGAGTTGGAGGTTGCTGTGAGCCATGATGCCATGGCACTCTACCTAGGGGGATGGCTTGAGGCTATGTCTCAAAAAAAAAAAAATAAAGTTTTCTAATTTACAACAGAACTGTTTTTTATTTAATAAATCACACAATGATATAAAAGTATTTGCTTTGGAACAATGATAGAAAATTACATTTATCATATTGAGCTATAATTGTATAAAGGAGTACATTTCTCTCCTGTGTGCAAATTCAGATAAAATTTTTCAAATATTTAACACCATTATTTTATCCCCACCTACTTGAGTAAGAATCATTATGTCAGAAAATCAAGTGGAAGGAAAGACTGGAAATATGTGAAGAATATGTAACAAAAGTCAATATTTAACAAAGCTTGCATGTTAAGAAAAAGGTGAATAAAGGACAATATGTGCCCTTTTCACTAAATTTAACTCAAACTTATCAATTTCAGGCTTAAATTTCAATTTGCTGAGCACACTTTCTGTATTTGGACATGTTTTCTTCTCCCCTGGCTCAGCTTCAGCTCTACTGATGCCGAAAGGATTTGTGTGAGTTGGCTCACATTTACAAAGCACCCAGTGTGAAATGGCATTTTAGTCCCTGTGCGTTCAATTTTTTCTATTCTTCTTCTTCTTTTCTTTTCTTTTTTTGGTTGGTTGAATGTTAGACATTGCGAGGAGCTTCATACTAAGACGCAGGGCATCAAGAACATCGATCGTGGAAGAAAATTGTACTTTCTTATATGAAAAAATAAATTAAAACAGAAACTGCTTGTGTGTTTCTGGTCATCCAAATGTGGTCATGAACAAAAAAGATCCAGGAACCCCACTATTTCTTAAAGAAAATAATAAAATTAAACATGGCTATTCAAACCTGTAAGCCAGATAGTGATCAAAATTTGTCGAGAGAGAGAGAGAGAGAGAGAGAGAGAGAGAGAGAGAGAAAAGACAAAAAGAGGGAGAGAAAGAATATTTAGAAACAGGGTGTGAGAGACAGAGAAGAGTGATTCTTTTACGAAAAGGAAATATTTGAAGTGATTGTTTCATATAAGCAATAATAGCACTACTTAGCAACTTCAAATTACACATGCATTCAACTTGTCAGCATTCTGTCACTGAAAAGCATTTGCTTGCATTTTAGATTTTTTTTTTTAAATAAGAATCTGCCATATAACAAAAGAACCCTCATCCTATCTCCCGACTTGGAATTTTTATGAAAATTCAGTTTCACTTGCACTTCCTGGACTGTGGATAAAATAAAGTTGCACTGCATAAAACCAGCAAATCAAGTCAAGTGGGAGTTTCTGCTGTCTCCATCTATAACATTGAGGTCTCAGCAAAATCTGAAACAAATGATACGTGGTATCTGAGTCCCTCTAGGCAAAAGATGGAAATTTCAGACAGACAAATACATGTAGGACGCAGAACTCCCTTCCTCTCCACGTCCAAGACAGATGCGGAGCTATTTCTTGCTTTCATGAGAGAATAAAAACCAATTTATTTGATAAAAATTGGGTATTATTTTCAAATAAATGTATTGTTTCAATGATATATAATTAAATTAATTTTTCTAAATCAATAAAAACCCTAGAATTATTACTGTTCTGTTTTGTTTTGTTCATACATTTTATTTAATTTTACACTGATATTAAGCAGCATGATCACTGTAACCACAACTGAAAGTGACATCTTCTTTTTTGTTAAAATCCACATGAAACTCACCAGAAATATGTATCTGTTCATGAATAATGTAAAATAACATTTGATTAAGTGATTTCAACACTTCTAAGCACCTGCCCTATCAAACACAATAAAACAGGATAATTTTTTTTTTTTCTTGACACAGAGTCTCACTTTGTCGCCCTGGGTAGAGTGCTGTAACATCACAGCTCACATCAACCTCCAACTCTTGGGCTTAAGTGGTTCTTTTGCCTCAGCCTCCTGAGTAGCTAGGACTACAGGTGCCCACCACAACGCCTGGCTTTTGTTGTTGTTGTTGTTGCAGTTCTCATTGCCCCGGGGTTGAACCCGCCACCCTCTGTTTATGGGGCGGACACTCTACTTACTGAGTCACAGTCACTACCCAAAAACTTTTTAAGATTTTAATTTAATGAGTTCAAACTTTCTGAAAACTGAAAAAGATTTAGATTTGTGTTCTAATACACTTCAAGGCAGCCCCCAGCTACTGAAAGATACAAAGTTGTGTTAGATATGATCCTAGATTAGAGACATTTATCACTAGGAAGGGATATCTAGGAACAGTCCAATCAATTCAGAACATGGGCCGCTGGTTCTAACTTGGCCATTTGCTGTGTGGTAAAGTGAAACAAAGGCCAGACCCTACATCTGATCTGGTGTGGGTGAGGGGTGGCAAGAAGGACTAACAAGAGATGCTCACTGTTTTTAATTCTACTCTTCTTCACATTAAATCTAGTTATACTCAGTATTATTTTGGTCATCGTTAACTCATTCACACTCAGGAGCTCACTAACAACGAGAAATCTGGGGCACAGACGATCTCAAAGGGTTTCTGAAAGAAACAGATGATGTTAAGCTGGCCATCGTCCCTGAGCGAGTCCCTGAACTACTTTTATTTATTTATTTATTTTAATCTTTTTTTTTATTAGATCATAATTGTGTACATTAATTCTATCATAGGATACAGTGTGTTGATTCCATATGCAGTTTGGAAACCTCTCATCCAACTGGCTAACATAGCCATCATGTCTTTCTCATAATTGTTGTGTTGAGACATTTATATTCAACCTTTAGACAAATTCACATGTATCCTAATAGGATAAATTATAGGCATGATCCCCACAATATCATTCTCTTTACCCATCCTCCCTCCTCCCCTCCCTCCTTCCCTTTCCCCATAGTCTAGGGCTCCATTTGGATTGTAGCTTTCTTAAGATAGCTAACAATTAGTTTCATAATAGTGTTGAGTACATTGGATACTTTTTCTTCCATTCTTGAGACACCTTGCTAAGGAGGACATTTTCC
>CAUYQV010143252.1:0-41921 GCA_963574575.1 Galagoides demidoff
CGCCTGTGGTCCCAGCTACTTGGGAGGCAGAGGCAGGAGACTCGCTTGAGCCCAGGAGTTGGAGGTTGCTATGAGCTGTGATGCCATAGTACTCTACCCAGGGGGATAGCTTGAGGCTCCGTCTCAAAAAAAAAAAAAAAAGAAAGATGATCACAGACAAGTCATGGAGATTCACTGAGCCCAAATTTCCTTGTCTTAAAATTGAGGAAAATAAGAGCAACTATTATCTTTCCTAAGGTTGTTGTGAATAGTATGTGAAATAAAACACACGAAACAGGCTCAGCGCCTGTAGCACAGTGAGTAGGGCGCCGGCCCCACACACCAAAGCTGGTGGGTTTGAACCCGGCCCAGGCCAGCTAAACAGCAAATGACAACTGGAACCAAAAAATCGCTGGGCATTGTGGCAGGCACCTATAGTCCCAGCTACTTGGGAGTCTGAGGCAAGAGAATTGCTTAAGCCCAAGAGCTGGAGGTTGCTGTGAGCTGTGATGCCATGGCACCCTACTAAGGGTGACATAGTGAGGCTCTGTCTCAAAAAAAGGGAAAAAAAACACACATAAAACAAAGTGGCAGTGGGTTCATCCTTGTACCCAGATGTTGAGAGTCGCTCTGCTTCTGTGGATTACAGGACTCACGCCAACCCTCTGGTCCCTCCATCAGCATCCATACTGCTCCTACTGTATGCTTTAGGTTTCAGTTACCAGGAGCTGCTTTTTCCTAAATATTCATGCCCTCACCTACCCACAGGCTTTTGAACACGCTGTACCCAGCACATGGGACGCCCTTCCCCTAGTTGTTTAACTAATTGCTACTCATTGTGAGCATCTCATCTTGACCAGAGATGAGTTGACCAAACATCACTGAATGTTTACTGAATGAATTGTGGCGCTATTCCCAACATAACTCCAGCTTTCTACCAGGTGTCCCAAAAGTGGTCCCTAATGTCACCATTCCTAGGGAAAATGTAGCTAAATGTACCTTTATTTACAAAATATTCATTACACAATTTTATAAAATATTCTCTACATGTCAGCTACCACTTTATAAAATTTTGTAATGAATATTTTATACACAAAGGTGCATTTAGTGACATTTTCCCAATAAATGGCAAGTTTAGAGGTGACTTTTGGGACACCCTGTAAATGAACCTGGTACGGAAGTGCTCTATCTGCTAAGGATTGCCTTCCTCCTTCTCACCTCACAGCATTCTCCACGCTGCACTGATCCTGCCACATCCCTGTCTTTGGCAGCCCAAGGTAGAGGGAACTGTTAAAGAATTCTTGGATTACTCCCCAACCACGGACCTTGCTTTCTGGCTTGGAGAATTATCACCTTTTGGAAGGTTCTGTGGTTCTTTTATGAGTCCTTGGTAGGCTTTCTTGAAAAGGAGCGCTCAGGAATACTTGGCTGCCCACACTCAGAGCAGAAGCTTGGGGACTTCAATCTGTTGGAAAGCTCACAGCCACCCAGACGTGTCCCAGAGCCACCTGGCGTCTGGCCTCATAATGTCCTGTTAACATGACACATGAGCCTCAGCAGCCCATGGGGTGTGGCAGGATCTGCCTCCTATCACTGTAACCTTGACAGGAAGCGACTTTGAAGATGACCTATTGCCTAGAAGTAGAAATATGTTGGCAAGATAGAGCGTTTCCCTCTGGCCACCCCGTTCCCTCCACTGCCCTCTGACTTGATCCTAGTCCCAGTGTCATAAACATATTGTCCTCTCTCCATTTTGAGTACGGCTGGTGCCATCTCTGTCCAGATTGTCTTCCAGGGCAGACACCCAAGCTTCAAGGACTCACAGTCTGTACTCAGACCATCTCGATGGCAGCTGAGGAGGGGCACTCGCATTCCCTGGGGGCTGAGCGCCCTGTTGACCTCCAAGGGTCAGCACGTCTAAGGGGTATCTTCACGCTTGTCCTCTCCCAGCACACTTGGGAAGGTAAACCAAAATGAGTCTTAGCCACATAAGCAGATCACAACATCAAAGATGAATATATTGTGAAAGAGAATGAAGGTGTTAGATGAGAGAGAAGCCACTCACAGAAATCAACAAAAATACCATGTTATGTCACCTATCCCATTATGCGAATTCTTTCATCAGAATTCCAGGAGGCAAAAAATTTTTACATTATGATCAATTCAAGAAGCAATTAATAAGCAACAGCTGTATAGAACTGAATTATGTGTCAGATCCCACAGGAGATCAAAAAAGACAAATGAAGGCAAGGCTGTCACCTGTCCTTGGGACACGTAGAGCCCAGCCAGTCCACTCATAATCCTGCCTTGGTTAAAAGGCCCATTGGCAAAAGCTCTTATATTTTTTTCTCTCATCACCCGAGATTATCCATTTCTTGAATGAGTTTACTTCCCTAGATCTGAAATCTTTCCATCCAGAGCTTTTAAGACTTTCTTGAGCTACATTTTAGAACTATAGACAGTTTTCAATGTTTACTCAAAAATGTGGTTTTCTATAAGATGGTATCATATTGTCTGCTCATTTTTCATGCTTTATAGGTGATGCCCAAGGGCAGGTTGATTCTTCTTGACTTCAGGAGCACATTAAAATGATGTGTGCAGGATGTCTATATCCATTCCTTGGGCTATGAACTACCTGGTATCATTTAACAGCTTTCAAAACTGGTTTGAATTACTTACACCTTAATGTAATGAAAGCATACTTATATATACCCACACTGAAGCTCCTAAGTGTAAGAAAAGCATATTTATATACCCACTGCAAAGCTCCTATACTGGCGGTTCTCAACCTGTGGGTTGCAATCCCTTTGAAACAATGAGAATACATTGCAGCATTAGGAAGGTTGAGAGCCACTGTCCTATACCATTCTCCTCACAACTTAAATAACTTTATGAAAATCCTTCTATAGTACATCTCTGTGCCTTGGTAGTTTGCCAGAACTCTATACTTAAATTTCAATAGCTCAATGATAATTCTATTCTTCGGTGAATGTCCTTGTGAAAGACTTTCTAAAATAGAAATTGTATGAGAAATTATAATCAAGAAACAGAATGTGGCTCAGCGCCTGTAGCTCAGGGGCTAGGGTGCCAGCCACATACTCCAGGGGCTGGAAGGTTCAAACCTGACCTGGGGCTTGTCAAACCACAACAACAACAAAAAGCTGGGTGTTATGGCGGGGACCTGTAGTTCCGGCTACTTTGGAGGTTGAGGCAAGAGAATCGCTTAAGCCCAAGAGTTTGAGGATGCTGTGAGCTGTGATGCCACAGTACTCTACTGAGGGGGACATAGCGAGACTCTATCTCAAATAATAATAATAATAAAATAAAATTTTTTTAAAAAAAGAAACATAATGTAAGCTCCAGCATGGTAGCTCACTCCTATAGTCCTAGTACTCTGGGAAGCTGAGGTAGGAGGATCTTGAGCTCAAGAGTCTTAAGAAAAGACTGAACAAGAGTAAGACCCCATCTCTACTAGAAAGTAAAAAAAAAAATTGCTAGGTGTTGTGGTGGACACATGTAGTCTCAGCTACTTGGGAGTCACACATGCAATCCCAGCTACTTGAGAGGCTGAGCCAGGAGGGTCATTTGAACCCAGAAGTTTGAGGTTGCTGTGAGCTAGGCTGATGCCACTGCACTCTAGCCAGGGCAGCAGAGTGAGACTTCATCTCAAAAAGAAAAAAGAAAAAAAGAAACCAGATGTAAACAGAAGTAGAGGGGCTTATGAAACAGATTAATTTGCTCTGTACATGAATGTGGCCAAATCACTCAGTTCCTCTGAAATTGACTTTCTTGGCAGCAAAACATGGGGCAATAATACTTAACCATAGAGAAGTGTGAGGATTAAGAATAATGAATGCCCAAAATACAGGGGGTACCAAGAGTCACCCATAAAGTCACTATGTGGGATAATGTAGCTAAATGTACCTCTATTTACAAAATATTCACTACAACATGTGGAGACTATTTTGTAAATTTTTTGCAAAGTTGTCTGATGGGTATTTTATAAATAAAGGTACATTTAGTTACAATTTCCCATTTTCCTTATGTATAGCGATTTTATGGGTAAGTCTTGGGACACCCCATATGTTTACAGAATGTCCACAGTACTAATAGCCCACAGCTTGATCTACAATAGAGCTTTCTGCAATGATAGAAATTTCCTATTCTGTAGGGTGCTAGCCACATATGACCCAAGCTGGCAGGTTCAAGCCCGGCCTGGGCCTGCCAAACAACAATGACAACTGCAACCAAAAAAATAGCTGGGCATTGTGACAGGTGCCTGTAGTCCCAGTTACTGGGGAAGCTGCAAGAGAATCACTTGAGCCCAAGAGTTTGAGGTTTCTGTGAGCTGTGATACCACAGCACTCTACCGAGGGTGACATCATGAGACTCTGTCTCAGAAAAAAAAAAGGAAATTCCCTATTCTGCTCTGTCTACTAGGCATATGTGACTACTGACTGTTTGAGATGTGACTAAGAAATTGATTTTTAAATGTAATGAAATTTAAATAGTCTCACGTAGCTATTGCATTAGATATCACAGATCTAGGCGATTGAAGGTTCTGAATGCGGTAACAGCCATTGATCTGATCAATAGCAGGAAGTTTGGGTTCCCTAACTAAGGGTGGGCAAAACAAAGGACAGAACAAAACAAAGAACACCTCCAGTAAACCTAGAACACTCATGAGATTTCTATAAGAACTTAATGCAGGGTGGCACCTGTGGCTCAAAGGAGTAGGGTGCCAGCCCCATATGCCAGAGGCGGCGGGTTCAAACCCAGGCCTGGCCAAAAAAAAAAAAAAAAAAGAACTTTATTGCATATTAACCTAAGAGCATCTCAATATGGCCTTTTAGAGCTTCCAAGTGTCTCACATCTCTAAGTCCCTTCCCTACTCAGAGACCAGTAACTGCTTCAGGACGTGCTTTCCTTCTCATTATCAACATGGTCCCTGTGCTGTCATTAGGTCAAGTGGGGTATAAGGAAGGGTCCTCCTAAGATTCTACATTGAGAGCACGTAGTTCTTAATACTGCAACCCTCAAGTCACCAAAGACACCGTAACATTTCTTAAGGGAAAATGTGGTTGTTTGGTGTTTTTGATCAGCTCTATCCAGAAGCTTATGGGGAAAAAACAATTCATCCGATCCCTTCCTCCCATCCACTTCGTTCACCTTGTCATCAAATAAAAAAATGGGCTTCAAGACTATTCAGTTTGGCCAACAAATACCTCTAGAAGTAATTTTATCACACTCACATTTCTCAACAGTAACTCTACACCAGTTTCTAAAAATACTAACCATTTTAGAGCAACTAGCCTTGCAGACATCACTGAGTAACTTGACTTTGAATAGCTCCAGCCTCTCTGAAATCCAGTGATTGTCAAGAAACAGTTTAAATGATGAAAATTCCTTTGTTTATGGTTTAGAACCTTGATCTTATAGCCTGAATAATCAGGGTTGATTCTAATATATAGCAATTGAAACAGTGTAACAGAGATTAGTCATATGCTTTATAAACCAGACATGAAGAGATTAATTAATATGTTCGAATTTGCCAGAAATGCCAGAAGGATGCAGAAAATGTTGAGAAATTAGCCAGAACCATGAGCAAGTTTGAAAGTATAAGTGAGGGTGTGGTGCTTTGAGGCAAACCTATTCCTTGGTACCTGGAGCTTGGTACTGAACAGGCAGAATCATAAATAATACAATGCTAAAGTTGAAGGTTCTTAGCGATAAGCTGGACCATCTCTGTGTCCTGCAGAGAAACTGGAGCCCACAAATGTTGTGATTTCCCCTAGTCCCATAATTAGCTAATGATGAAGCTCAGAGCTGGTATCTCCTTGCTCTCTCTCCCATGTTCTTCCTAGTATAAGGGAAAGTAGCCTAATTTGGGAATCACTCATTTTCTTCCTAATGAGTAACAAACCCTTGAGTGAAGTAAACCACCTTCCCTGTTCAAGAAGAGGTTCTATTACTATTATTATTATTATTTAATTCAGGCTAATATGAAGGTACAAACCATAGATTACATTGTTGTGTTTCTAATGTGAAGTTCAAGTTGTAGTTGAAGCACTTGAGCCCTTCATCTGGGGGTGTGCTGCACACCTCCACAATGTGCCCATCAGGTGAGAGCTTCCCAATCCCCCTCCTTCTTCTCCTCTCTCCTTTCCCTTCTCCCCTCCCCCTATTTGAATATATTTGTGTTATTCTTGCCTATGGCCATGCAGTTGTTTATCTATTAGATTCATATTAGTATTGAGTACACCGGATACGTGCATTTCCATTCTTGTGATACTTTACAAAGAAGAATGTGCTTCAGCTCAATCCGTGTAAATACAAAAGATGGAAAGTCACCACCTTTTTTGTAGCTAAATGGTATACCTTAGCATACACATACCATAGTTTATTGATCCACTCATGGGTTGATGGGCACTTGAGTTTATTTTCATGTATTGGCAATTGTGAACTGATCTGCAATAAACATTCTAAAACAAATGTCCCTGTGATAAAATGATTGATTTTCCTTTGGGTAGCCTCCTAGTAATGGGATTGTGGGATCAAATGCAAGGTCTACATTTAGCTCTTTGAGGATTCTCCATGCTTCTTTCCATAAAGTCTGTATTAGTTTGCAATCCCACCAGCAGTATAAAAGCATTCTGTTCTCTTCGTATCCATGCCAACATTTATAGCTTTGAGATTTTGCGATGTGGGCTGTTCTCACTTGGGTTAGGTGGTATCTCAGCGTGGTTTTGATTTGCATTCTTCTAATGATTAGGGACAATGAGCATTTTTGCATGTGTTTTTTGGCCATTCGCCTGTCAAAAACAGGTTCTTTATTTAGCCTGGGGTTTCTCAGCAGTCCCAGAGCTCAAAGGAGGGCAGCCGCGTTGGTGGACTTGTGAATCATGTTAGCAGAATCCCAGGGGGCTGTACCCACTGAGTTCTACTAGATCACATGTTAGGACTTCCACAAGTAGGAGCCAAATTGTTCCCCTCCTCCAGAGACACAGAGCCTGCAGAGCAGATGCCTGAGAACCAGGAAAGGATGCAGCATGTATCGTTTACTCTCTAAGGGAAGTGGGCCTCAGTCAGCACAGCAAAACACCAACTTCCCTGTGCAGAAGCCAAGTAAGTCTTGACCCAGTGTCTGCAATGGCAAATTCCTGCTGTTGGATCAACTGAGCTCACAGACTTTTGAGACATGTGTGGGGAGTGCCCACCACATATATCAGCCTCTGAGCCTGGGGTGCTGGGATGGTACCAAGAGAGTTGATTTATTCATCCTAGAAACATTTCTTGAGTATATATCATGTTCTATTCTTTGCTGTAAAAAATTCTAGATGCTGAAGGTACAGCTTGCTTGGATAGTGTTGTATTCCTCCATCTTGGTGATCCTGTGACATGTTGCTTACACCTCTGTTTGATTTTTGGTATTTACCTAAGTATATTTACTCTTCCTTTTCTGTTATAGAATGTACTTCCTCCAGTGCAAGGAAGGAAGACTACTTCACGATAGCTGAATGAAAGTTAAGCAAATCTGGGTGGTGCCTGTGGTTCAAAGAAGTAGGTGCTGGCCCCATATATCGGAGGTGGCAGGTTCAAACCAGCCCTGGCCAAAAACTGCAAAAAAAAAAAAAAAAAAAAAGAAAGTTAAGCAAATCTGTTAGTGCTGACCAGAGACCAACAAAATCGATGACACTCACCACTGTAATTCAGTTCAGCAAGCACTTTGTGGCTCATCTGCTATGTGTTACAGTCACGCTCAGTGATGTGGGGCACAGCCAGCCTCCTGATATCATATACATTTCCCTTTGGATATTTGCTATGTCTAACACCCTCGATGTTCTGAACCATGTTCCCAACGTGTGCAGTGCAAGGCGTCCCAGCCCACATCCTCCTACCTAAGAGTCCTGGATAACAGCCTTAAGGGTGCTGTGTGCTGGGTTAGGACTCTGGTCCCACCATTCTTTCTTAGTCCTGAAAATACCAGGCAAAAGTTAATGCTCTTTCCATAAAGCATTATGGGGGTGGGTGGGGCCTTATAGAGAGAAAAGATATGCATTCAACCCAATGTTACATTAATTAAGTGAGAAAATGCAGTAATTTAGGGAGGTGCCTGTGTGGCTCAATGGTTAGGGTGCCAGCCCCATATACTGAGGGTGGCGGGTTTAAACCCAGCCCTGGCCAAACTGCAACAAAAAATAGCTGGGCATTGTCGGGGGAGCATGTAGTCCCAGCTACTGGGGAGGCTGAGGCAAGAGAATCACCTAAGCCCAGGAGCTGGAGGTTGTGAGCTGTGACTCGATGGCACTCTATCAAGGGTGACAGAGTGAGACTCTGTCTCTTAAAAAAAAAAAAGAAAAGAAAGAAAAATACAATGGAGTAATTTAGCCAGGTAGATGGTAAAGGGAGAGAGAACAGTATAGCCAAAGACTTTAAGAGAAAGAAAGAACCTCAGCCAGACTTCAGTGATGAATCAATGAGTTGGAAAGAGAAGTGGGTCATTTAGGTGACAGGACAGAGCACCATGGAAGACACAGAATCAGGAAGGAAGAGAAACTGAGTCCAACGCTACATGTTAAGTGCTGATAGAAATGTGTTTGTTTGCCCCCATCTCTGTTTGTTTTGGGGGTGCAGCAAAAGTCAGGTCAGAACTATTTTCTAAATCTGCCTATATTTCTGATTGTAGACAATTTATTTTTCAATAGTCAATCTGGAAGGATTCTATTCAGGGATGTTCCCCACCAGGAGAGGCATCTGGGGAAATGTCTTTGCCTTCTATAAATAAGGAAATTTGGGAAATGTCTTAGTCCTGTGTATTTAAAGCAATGGTCCTTAAACTTTAATCAAAGTCACTTGGAGAACTTCTTAAAGCACAGGTTGGAGGCCAGTCCCCAAGAGAGTTTGTGGCTCATTAGGTCCAGGGGGTGGGCAGTGAATTTGCATTTCTAACAAGTTCCTGAGGAAGCTCGGGTCACTGGTTGGGAACCCCAGTTTGAGCACCACTGACAGAGAGCAAAGCTGAAGGGGCTTTCCCAGCTCTCCAGACACCACCTGGGTGTCCAATAATTCAGTTCAGTTCTGACACTACCTATCCAGACGTGGGTCAGACGCCACAGGTTAATGGTTCAGTATCACAAGAGAGCCATCCCCACCCTGCCTTTCAGATGTTAATACTAAATCTGGACCTCTGTACTTCTGGACACCTAGCTATAAATAGGGAGTTTCCATGACGTCCTCCTCGTATTTGATAATTTGCTAGGCTGGATCACAGGACTAGAGAAAACAGTTTATTTACCAGTTTGTTAAAAGGCTCAACTCAGGAACTGCCATATGGAAAAGATGCAAAGGGCAAGGATAGGGAAGGGGCTGGCAGCTTCCCTGCCCCCCCCCTCAGGTGTGCCAACCTTGGAACACTTCCCTGCGGTCACCAACCCAGAAGCTCTCAGAAGCACGCTCACTGTTCAGGCTTTCTTTTAGGGAGGTTTCATTACCTAGGCATGACCCATAAATCATTGCCCGTTGGCAGCTGGGGGGTGGAGCTTTAAATACCAACCCTCTAATCACGTGGCTGGTTCCCCAGACAACCAGTCCCCATCCTACAAGAGTCACCTCATTAGCATAAATTCAGGTTTGGTTGGAAGGGGCTGGTTAAGAAACAAAAGATGCTTTTCTCAGTCCCATTGATGCAGGACAAGGGGAGCCACAACCTGCTGCCTTAGTCCTGGTGGTGTTGATGCTGCTGCAGCTGGAGGAACCAGCTTGATGGACGAGCCAGACACCTGTGGGGAGACACTGGGACCTTGCTGGCTCCTCCCATCCACTTCTGGCTGGTCAATTTCATGGCTGGCGCCTTGCTGACTCGTCCAGGGGCACTTCTGACTGGTGAATTTCATGTAAGTTTCCAAGGCCTGAGAGTTCATTGGATAGCTGGCTTTAATTGAGGAAGACCTGGCCCTAAAGTCAACATTGAGTTAGTCAGAACAACCTTCTGCCACTGTATAAACCCCGGAGCAGAGCGCTGAAGACAGACCTTGAAGAGGGAGCAGGAGAGCTTGTTACCCTCCTGGGTTCTATCAGGAGGTTTGGTTTTTTGTAGTTGTTGTAATTTTTGTTTCTGTGAATAAATCCTGACTTAAAGTGATCCTGTGGTCTGTCAATTAATCGCCAAGACCTAGAACCTGAAACTCTGGCGAGCCAGCCAGGAGAGAAGACCAAGTTCCAATCACAAACACTCAGGAGACTCCAAGGGTTTGAGATACTCTTGTGCCACGAGAGGCCAGAGCAGAAACCGCATTCACATTTGTTATTATCTTGTACCGCCCCTCCTAGAAATGTTGCCTTGTGCAAATTTGCTTAGCCCATAACAAAGCTCAGACTGCTTTGTGATTTTTTTAAAGGTATTTTCAAAGGCTTATTTGAGGCTCAATTCAAGGTGAAAAGCCAACACTTAAGCTGTTAAATTTATTCTCACCTAGGTTTAATTTTCTGGGGAAAAAAATTGGGGGAAAATAGTTCCTAAGGAGAAATCTGGAAACAGAAAGCGGGGAGAGTGAGAGTGTCCACCCTCCTTGACAGCTGTGCTGGGTGTGGAACTTTGGTATCCTGAGTGCCCCACCGATGCTTCCACCTGGTATGTGTTTCATATGTTGAGAGGTAAGGGATGCCTCTGTTTCATCCAAAGGAAGCTTTCTTGCTGGGGGTTATAAGAATTATGTGATTCGGGGAATCCTGGATTGGAGGGTAAGAGGAAGTAGGAAGAAGTTTCCTTAAGAAAGGACAGGGCATCCTCAGTGAAGGACTAGGATGCAAACTCAGAAACAAGCTCTTGTGGCAAGGGAGCTCAGTGACTTCAAGGATTCTCACACTCCATCAACCAAGTCAGGAGGTGGGGCGTGGGAAAGAACGTGGCTCTGGCCACCCCTCTGTCGATTGGGGGAGGAATGGGGACAAAAAGACCCTTGAGACAGCAGCTGCTGTCCTCCCTGCCCCCAACAGCCCAACCACCAGGGGGAAGATTACATAAGAGGAAATTTGCTTAGCCCCAAACGAAGTTTATTAGCTTAGCAGATGTGATTGTTTAATGAGTGACCATTTCTGAAGACTCTGTCCATCAGTGTGGCTCAGGCTCAGTGTGGTCTGTGAAAAATGTCAACCTACAAAGAGAAGAAAAAAACCAATGTGCTCAATCCTAACATGAAGCCAGTAGACGATCTAATACCAACAAAGAGAAAAACTCAGATCAATTCAAGGTGGGGGGACCAGGTAATGAGGGAATGGGCAGAGGAGAGAACACAGGGGGATAGGTGTGCTCCCTCCTAAAGGGTACAATATTAGGGTATTTGGCACACCTCTTTGGGAGTGGGACACAATTATAAGAGGGACTCTACCTAAGAAATGCAAACATTGTAGCCTAATTCTTTGTACCCTCAAATTAACCTGAAACAATAAAAAATAGAATGAAATAAAAAGACCCTACAAAGACAGTACACAGAAAAAAAAATGCAGCCATGGTTTGTGCAGATTTGAAATAAACCCAAGGATCAAAGATAAATACCAACTATCAAAGAATATAGGCTGATTTTCTCAAGCTGGCTAGCTGGGTGCAGAAGGGAGCCACCCCATTTCTCCCGGGGGCATGGGAGGGGACAGCTGAGATGCCTTCCAGACAAATAATGCAGACAGGGTCTCAAGGCCAGGTTGGGTTGGGCCAGTTATTTGCCAAAGTGTCAGTGTAAACCATGTTCTATCTAGGGAATGCTGAAAGTCAAAACTGGGAAGATAGAATTCTGCCAGAGAGTTCAGAGGTCAAGTGTGAGGCTAGAAAGACCAAAGAGACAAAGCCAAGACCAGGAAAGATGGTCCCTCATAGTAGTACCTGCACTTGGCTCCATGCCTGGGGTGCAATTCACAGGGCAGTGTGTGTGGATGGTGCCCTGCAGAGCTGGGCTGCGTGACACCAGCATGTGTTTGTAGCCATCAATAGTGAAATAAATGGACCAGGAACCACAAAACCTCCTGGATTAAAGAGAGTCAAGGTAACTGCTAAGAATAATGCTAGACCTTTCTCATTTTTAAATATCCTGGGATAGAAAGAATCAGGATGCAGGGGAAAGAGCAAAGGTCTAGAAGTGAAGTGACAGGGTGGTGAAATGAAGATCGAATCATTTGTCTGTGAAGTTGGGAATGGATGTAGGATTCTCTGAGTCTGGCTCATCTCTGAAACACAAACAGTGACATCTGCGTTGCTTCTCTGCCTCCCAGCATAGGAATAAGCGTTCTGAAAAGAGTGGAATGCTTTGCAAATGACAAGGGTTACAAAGATGCGGTTGTCATGGTGTGAGCAGGACTCTGAGCCCTTTTGATGGTCTGAAAAGCACTTCAGTGTCTGCTTCCTCCTCTCTCAGCTACCACCTCTTGCCCTCCCTCTCTCTGCTCCAGTGACAACGGCCCCTTGGCCTTATCTCTAGTACCTGCTCTTGTCACACCAGCGCCTCGCTGGCACTCTTCCATCTACGTGGACTGCTGTGTACACAATGCCACCTCCCCTTTCTCCTTGACCTCCTTAGGTTTTACTCAAGCATCCAATTCTCGGTGAAGATTTCCCTGACCATACTATTTTAAATTGCCTGCCTCCTAGCATTCCCTAAGCCCATCCCTGACTCGTGTTTCTCCAAAACCCAGAACTCTCTGACACACAATCTAATTTACTTGTATGCTTGAATTCTACCCTCCCCCGTGAGAATGTTAGCTCCTAAAGGGCAGAGATTTTAATTTGTTTTGGATCCTAAGCAGGAAATAAAGTGTAGAAAATTGGGAGGCACTCAAAAAATACCAGATGCACGGAAGGGGAGTAGGCGCTCAGAGACACAAATTCATCTCCTCAACAGGCTGCTCTGTGCGCTTCAGCTGACGTGGCTGCACCCAGTAAAATGCCTGTTTCAGCACTTTCCTATCGATCAACTTGGCTTTTGCTCTGGTTCCTTTTGAGACCACAGGATACTTCAGTGAAGTTTTTCCTTGTTGCCCAGGACAGAGCATTAGGAAACACGAAGTCAGGTATTCACCACATTTGCTGACCCGCTGGTGTGATGAGACACACTTCAGAAGAGGCTGTGGGTGAAATAGATGGGTCCTAAGAGCCCAGCAGGGGAGAGAAAAAAATAGGAGCACTACATCACAGAACAGAAGGCTGAGTGTACATTCAAAAAATCCATGTTGCTTATTGCAAAGAAATAGTCCATTAGTTTCTCTCTCGTGTTTTTTTTTTTTCTTCATAAAAGACATTGTCTAAACTCAGTAACTTGGAGAAATCTGCTATTGCTACAGAACTGTGTAGCATACAGAGTTCTGCCAATAAGAAATCCATTTCCCTTTGGGGGTTGTGTTCTTATCTTGAGTTATTTTCTCTTGGCCTAGAACACGGTCCTAAATTATTCTCAAATGACTTGCTTCTGGGTCAGTAGTTTATGTAAGACACAGTTACTTCACTGTGATGTGGTCAAAGTCAGTCTCTGATCGGCTGGGAATAGGAGAGAGGCTGGAAAAGAGGCCACCTCCTGGCCATATGAAAATACATCCTTATAGATTATTTGCTCGAATTGGAGGCTCTAAAGTTGTTGGTACTAAATATTCCCACCATATGAAATTATCTCTCTGACTCAGAGGAAGCTATACATCATTGTGTTAGACTAGGCTTTAGAATCAAACAGTTCTGAGTCCAAATTTCAGTCTTTTCTATTTACTAATTATATGACCTGGGGCGAATTAAACTACCTGAGACTCAATTTTCTCATCTCTAAAGTGGGAATAATATACATCAGGGTTTCCTGGGAGGATCAAACTGCAAAAGCTACGGCCACAGTGTGTGATAAGTGCTTAGTTAAGATGGAAAAGGCATAAAATTTGCAGGTGGAAGATGTGAACAGAAATATTTTCTGAGCGTCTGCAGTTGGACTGGGTACTACCTGACACTTTAGGTCTCTACTGGAGGTTTTAGAACAAATCTCCTGCCATTAAGAGGGAACGAACTACTGTATGATAACCCAAAGAATCAGTATGGACTATACATTCCACAAGACGGTGGCAATGTATAGAGGTCAACCACCCAGCCACCAGCCAAGGCCAAGTGCCCAGAGGCAATGTAGCATGGTAGAAAGAAGTGAGGCCAGAGCCAGGAGACCTGGGCTCATGTTCAAGCTCTATGCCAAAGCACGTCAGAACTGGGGAGTTTTGAACGTCAGAGGTTCATGGGTTGTTTCAAGAACCAAGGAAGCAATTGTGCAGTACAGAGATGAAGTATAGAGGTACAAGGACACTCTGTAAAGTGTAAAGCCCCTCCAAATGTTAGCTGTAGGAATTCTCATTGGAACTCAGCATATGGAAGGCTTTCCTTTCCTAATTCTTCCTGAAAAAACACAATCTTAATTTGTTTTCATTTTTTTGTTTGCTGTGTCTTACTTTTTTACTACTTCTTAGATGAACAATACATTTGAGTAGTTCAAAAACCCAAAACATAAGAAAGTCTAACAGGGAGAAGATAAAAAATCACATTTCAATAAAGATGTTTGTATCAGAATGTTTATTGCAGCCCAATTCATAATTGCCAGATCACGGAAGAAGCCCAAGTGTCCATCGATCCACGAATGGATCAATAAACTGTGGTATATGTACATACTAGGCGGCCATAAAGAAAGATGGAGACTTTACCTCCATCATGTTTACATGGATGAAGCTGGAAAATGTTCTTCTTAGCAAAGTATCACAAGAATGGAAGAAAAAGTATCCAATGTACACAGCCCTATTATGAAACTAATTTATAGCTTTCATATGAGAGCTATAACCTAATTATAGCCTAAAAATATGGGGGGGAAGAGAGGAGAGTAGACAGGTGGAGGGAAGGTGATTGGAGGGATCACCTCTATGGTTTATCTCACAAGAGTACAAGTGAATCTTTCTAAAAGTAGAATATAAACATCTTAACACAGTAACTAAGAAAATGACATAAAGTCTATTATTAACCAGTTTGATGAAAATATTTCAAATTGTATATGAAAACATCACACTGTGCCCCATGATTGCATTAATGTACACAGCTATCATTTAATAAAAAAAAATAATAATTAACACCAATCCATCTTAAATTCTTCCATAAAGGATAAAAGAACACTTCCTAACTCATTCTATGAGGCCAGAATATCAATACCAAAGCCAGATGAAGAAATCACACACACAAAAAAACTACATATCAATGTTCCTTATGAATGCAGAAAAAAAATCTTCAACAAAATATTAGCAAACTGGCTCAGCGCCTGCAGCTCAGGTGGCTAGGGCGTCAGCTACATACACCAGAGCTGGAGGGTTCTAATCCAGCCTGGGCATGCCGAACAACAATGACAACTACAACCAAAAAAAAAAAAAAAGAAGAATAGTCGGGCCTTGTGGTGGGCACCTGTTGTCCCAGCTACTTGGGAGGTGGAGGTTGCCCAAGAGTTTGAGGTTGCTGTGAGCTGTGATGCCATGTACTCTACCCAGGGTGACAGCTTGAGACTTTGTCTCAAAAATATATATATACATTAGCAAACTAATCCAGCAATATATAAAAAGATTATACACCATGACCATGTGGAATTTACTCCAGGAAAGTTTATTATGTGAAAAAGATTCATGTAATGTGTTATATTTATAAAGGTCAAAAAAAAATCATCTCAACTGATGCAGGAAAAAGCTTTGCCATCCTTTCTTGATTAAAACACTCAGAAATCTATGACTAAAAGATCATTTCCCCAAAAACATCACCTACAAAAAAATTCTCAGTTAAAATCATACTTAGTGGTAAAAGATTACAAGGTTTTCCTCTGAGATCCGGGAGAAAACAAGGATGTCTGCAGTCAGTCCTGACATGCAACAGTGCTCTGGGCAATTAGGCAAGGAAAAGAAACTGGAAGGTCAGGGTTAAAATGTTCTCTATTCATAGGTGTCACGATCTTACACCCAGAAAATCAGAGTAAATAAACACCAAAATAAATTCTAGAGCTAATAAGCAGATATTTTAACATATCAGCAATGAATAATCTGCTGAAAGTACTTTCATTTCCATTTACAACAGCATGAAAAAGAGTAAGATAGTTTTTTACTTCTTTGAGATTTCTCAAGTATGGGACAATGTCACCACATTCTCCTATAACTCCTTGAATAAGGTTTCTTTTCACTCTTTGAATGTGTTTATAATAGCAGTCTTCAGTCTTTGCTAAGTCTGGCACACGGGCCCACTAAGTTTCTATTGATTGCTTTCTTTTCCCTTCAGTGTGGGTCATATTTCTGTCTCTTTGACATGTCTGGGTTCCCTGCAGCATGGATATCTCCATTCAGGTTTTAATTCCCATTTATATTTTTTAGCCTGGCTCCCTAGGGATGTAATCCCGTGTCTGCACAGCTTAGTTTTCAGCTAATCATATGGCAAAGATATGCCCAAACATCTCAGGCCTCCCGTCAATCTGTGAGGGTTAAGAAGGGCACATTCAATCAAGGCTCAGTCAATTCTCAAGTCTGCTCTTGAGAATTGTCGGTCCTCGCTTCCTGCATATGGACATACAGGGTGTCCCAAAGTTGGACAAAGAGGTGATCACCACCTCTTCATTAAATTTACTTTGTCAAATATTTACCTTGTAAATATTTTATAAAATTCTAGGAAGAATATTTTATGAATAAAGGTACATTTAGCTACAATTTCCCCTTTCCCCTATACATGGTGACTTTTGGGACACCCTATAGTCTCACAATAAGCTAGGATGTGTGAAGAGGTTGTACATAACTTTACAGTTCTCTCCTGTCCAAGGTCTGCCTATTTAAGGCTCGTGTCTCACTCAACACAACTGGCAACACAACCTAAGACCAGCAAATATGTGATTTTTCCTGCTAACTTCACCACTTTTATTGAGATCAAGTCTCACTCTGTTCCCCAGGCTAGAATGCTGTGGCATCAACCCAGCTCATAGCAACCTCAAACTACTAGTTCAAGTGATCCACCTACCTTAGTCTCCTAAGTAGCTGAGACTACAGGCACCCACCACAACAACCAGCTAATTTTTATTTTTAGTACAGACAGGGTCTCACCCTTGCTCAGACTTGTCTCAAACCCTTAAGCTCAAAGGATCCTCGGCCTTGGCTTCCCAGAGTGCTAGGATTACAGGTGTGAGCCACCATACCTAAGTTCACCACTTCTAGTTGACAAATACGGGTTTCTACTCACTGCCCCAAACTGAGTCAGCCCTCTAGCAACAAAGCTGCTAGTTTTCCAAACTACAGTTCTGGCCAAATGTGCTGGGCAGGAAGTCACAGTAGGGGCCTGACCTAAGAATGCTGCAGACCTCCACTATTCTTACTGAAGCTCTAAAAGTTTTCCTAAAAATAAATGTTTATAATTTTTTTGTCTGCTTTTGACTGATTTTCAGATTTGAGCAATTTTAGTTTTAAGGCTCTTTTTGTTGGGTTTTGTTGTCATTGTTATCATTGTTGTTTGAGACAGAGTCTCACTTTGTTGCCCTCAGTAAAGTACCATGATGTCATAGCTCACAGCAACCACAAACTCTAGGGCTCTATAAATCCTCTTACCTCAGCCTCCCAAGTAACTGGGACTATCACCATTGGTGCCTGCCACAAAGCCTAGCTATTTTTGCTCAGGCTGGTCTGGAACTCCTGAGCTCAAGCAATCCACCTGCCTCAGCTTCCCAGAGTGCTAGGATCACACGTGTGAGCTACCGTGCCTAGCCCTTACTGCTTGTTTTTTTGTTGTTGTTGTTTTGCGGAAAGGATTCACTAGCCTTTGTGCAGCTTTTTTATGTCTATCTTCCTTATTCTATAGATAAGAAAATAAAGACTTGGAGAGACTAGATGATTTGTTTAAGGTTAAAGAATTAGGTGGTCTTACAGAGCTAATTAGTCCTTTAACAGACTTCATGTGGGGCATGGTCACTGGAACCAAGCAGCACCTTGGTTAGAAACATGCCTATCTTCGAAGGTCTAGTACAGTGGTTCTTAACCTGTGGGTCACAACCCCTTTGTAACAATGAAAATACATCCTGCATATCAGATATTTACATAAAGATTCATAACAGTAGCAAAATTACAGTTATGAAGTAGCAACGAAAATAATTTTATGGTTGGGGGTCACAACATGAGGAACTGTATTAAAGGGTTGCGGCATTAGGAGGCATTAGGAAGATTGCAAACCACTGGTCTAGTATCATCTTTGAATGTCAGTTTTCTTTTCTGTAAAAGTGAGATGACTATTATAAACCACAGATCACTGACTAAATCCAGATGGATCTAGATTAGTTTTGTCTGGCCAAGTGAAAAGAAATTTAATAAATGGGTAATAAGCAAGGCCAAACACTTTTAAGCCAAAGTAAAATGCTTCTGTAAGTCTTCATTTGTCTTCCCTTCCCTTCCCCATCATTTATACAACCTAGCACCCCAAGTTAACAAACAAAGACTCAAGGTTACCCCCTTGACAGCTACTCATTTACAAGGCACCAAAATTTACAAACTTCTCAAATGTAAAGAAGAAAATGAATCTCACTCTCTGGAAGCCTAATTAAAGTAATCAAGAATACCTGGCATGCTTCAGCAAAGAAAAACAGTGAAGCTGACTTCCTAAGAACACTCATTTCAGTACTAACTAAAGCTATCCCCAGAACTCCAGAGACATTTCTTCTATAGCTAGGTAAATGGTACTTTTAAGTCAAGTATTCGTAAAATGGTATTTATAACTTAGTTCTTCCTACCAACTAATAATCTACACTCAAAGCCTTAAAAAGAGGTGTTTCTTTCTTTCTTTAATGTGCTTTTACCCGTTTTTACAGGGAAAAAAAATAGAAAAAAATAGCTCAGGCACATAAATAAGCTTTCCTCCTTAGCACATTTATACTCATAAAACTCCACTCTGACCACTAAGTCAATCTGTTGGTATTAAGCCTACAAAAATAAAGATTTAATATACACATTAACAGGCGTGAATGACTGTGAGGTGGTTTTCTAAGGTGGTGATGGATTTTGGATCTCCCACCTAGTTTCCTTTGGAAAGAAACAGGTCTGCTGACAGCAAGATTTCTAAATATATAGCAAACAAAGTCTCCAATATTTAATTATAGATCTCAAAATACCAAATCACTCAAATAGTAACTAAGTATTCCACTGCTATCACTTGGTAAAATTTTTTACATAGTGGTTTCATCATATAATAATCTAATTATACTATCAGTAGACAGAACTGCTTAAAGTTATAAACACAACAGGCTGCAAGAATAAGGCTAGCTCTCTTGACCTAAAACATTCCATTAACCAAAGACCAACTATAACAGGCTTAAGTACTTAAGAAAATGTGACCAAAAGAAGAAAATGCTATTCTCAGAACTGACCTTTGAAGAGCCATACTCTGCTTCTCAAATTTCTTATGTTTAGGCCATCGTGGTGGCTCACGCATATAATCCTAGCACTCTGGGAGGCCAACTCAGGTGGATCCCTTGAACTCAGAAGTTCAAGACCAACCTGAGCAAGAGACCCTGTATCTACTGAAAACAGAAAAAAAAAATCAGCCAGATGTTGAGGTGGGCACCTATAGTCTCAGCTATTCAGAAGGCTAAGGAGGCTGACACAGGAGGATCACTTGAGCCCAGGGTCTTGACATTGCTGTGAGCTAGGCTGATGCCATGGTACTCTAGCCTGGACAACAGAATGATACTCGGCCTCAAAAAAAAAAAAAAAAAAAAAAGGTTTTTCTTACATTTAAAACCACAAATCAACCCTATAGACCCAGTTATAAAATTAGGCTCTGATTCACAGTGATTTAGTAGACATATGATGTAAGTTCTCCATAATTCAGAAATCTCTTTCATAAAATCCCTGAGAGATTATTCAAGACCTCTTAAAGAATGATATCTGGGGAAAAAAAAAAAATCTCTATACCTAAGAACACCAACCAGGGATCCAGGCCAGAGTCTGCCATTCACTAAAATGACTTAAAATGTCTTGGAGTAAGCCTTATCTCTTCTCCAGGTTTGTTTCTTCCTGAATAAAAGGGAGGGAGTGACTAACCTCAAAAGTTTCTTCTTGTTCTGAAGTCACATCGTTATGATTTTCAGTAAAGTCACTTCAAGAAAGAACTCATTCCATTTTTAAACAGTTCTAATTGTTAGAAAGGACTCTCTAAAATTCTAAATTTATGTATTTGTCAAACATGAAATTCCATTTCTTGAAATCTACACTAGAAAAATATGACCACATACACATGGGAAACATCTATAAGCATTACTTGTAGCAATAAAAAATCTGAAACACCCATTACATCAGAGAAATATAGTAGGATGCTGCAGAATACCACACAGCGGTAAGAGAGGGGGAAGGACAGTATACACTCACTAATTAGGAAAGACCTCCATACCATATTAACACATCATTTTTCATTTCAGAATATGTACATCTTGATGCCATTTATAAAAACCGCTACGAAGGCTTACACCATGCTTTCTGTAATGACAGAAATGTTCCAGAGCTCCACAATATACTAGGGTAGCCACCAACTACATGTAGCTATAGATTCTAAAACATAGCTATTATTATCGGAAAACTGGATTTTTCTTTCATTTTCACCACTTTAAATATATGTGGCTAGTGGCAAATGTACCAGACAATGCAGGTCTAGGGGGAAAAAAAAAATCTAAACTAGTAATAGTAGTTAGTTACCTCTGGAGAGGAAACTAGATGTAAGAGTAGGGGTGAAAAAAAGCAAACTTTAAAAAAAAATTTTTTTTTTAAAAGGAAAAAAGGCTGGGAAAACCAGAGATGGGGTCTTGCTATGTTCCACGCTGAACTCAAACTGGGCTAACATGACCCTCCTGACTCAGCCCCCCCCCCAAGTAGTTGCATCTTTAGGCATGTGCCACTGTACCCAACTATTTGCATTTTTTGAAGGTTTTAAAGCAATAATTTTTTTTTTTTTTTGAGACAGAGTCTCACTTTGTCACCCTAGTAGAGTACCAGGCATCACAGCTCGTAACAACCTCAAACTCTTGAGCTCAAGTGATCTTCTTACCTCAGCCTCCTGAGTAGCTGGGACTACAGGTGCCCACCACAATGTCCAGCTATTTTTTAGAGACAGGATCTTGCTCTTGCTCAGACTGGTCTCAAACTCCTGAGCTCAGGCAATCCACCTGCCTCGGCCTCCCAGAGTGCTGAGATTACAGATGTGAGCCACTGCGTCTGGCCTACAAGTAATAATTATTACTAATATAAAAACTAAAATAAGAGAGACAAACTTGTTGATATTGAGCCAAACTGGCCTATGAAATAACATAGAGCTTAGTTTTTCTCTTTTGGCTTATAAAAACTGGTCAAGTATGGTAGCTTTCCCCAAAACCATCCTTCAAGTCACATTTCCTCACATTTCTTTCCCAAATTCTTTCCATCTTCTGTTTTATTTTACAGCTATAGTAACTTGCTAATACAAAAGATGAAGCAATGCTATTAAATGCTTTTGGTCCACAAAGGAGCAGGGCACACTTTCTAAGAATGTTTTACAATGGAGGTGTGGATATACATGTCAGCAACAACTCTTCTAATAGTGGGGGGGAAACTGTCACTGCTTCCCTGAGTCTTCTCTTCCCCAAGCTAAATGCTTCCAGTCCTTACCAGAAACAAAGCCAGAACCCTTTCACCATCAGCTGGCTCTACTGTGGTTCTAACTTCAGTTAGAGTATGAACTTTCCTTAGAAACTTCTCTGTGATGGGGTTTATTCACCTTTAGCCTCAACCTAAACTTTATTCATCAGTATTTACTGAATGCCACTATATGCCAGGCACTGTGCTGAGGGAAGGAGACAGCAATGAACAAGATATGAATCCACAGCGCCTTTGTTCCCCTAAAGCTGTAAGTGACAGACACTGAATAATTTCTATTTCAATTCATCCCACACAGTACGATTCACTCATGCTGAATACCACTAGGACCGTGAGATTCGGACAATCTTTATTTGGGTTTCTAATACAAGGAACAGAAATCTACATAACATGTCCAAATACACACAACAGCACAATTTCATCAGTAATCCCCAGATGTCCCTTAGGCCCGATTTTTTCCAACAATCCACAACAAAAATGTAAAAATGAATGTAGTATATAGAATCAATTTGTTCTATCGGGTTTCTCTTTATAATGAGATCATGTCTTTTCTCTCTCTCTCCCTCTGTTGGTATTAAAATGTTCTTTACTTTATGAAGTAATGGTTTAAATAGAAAGCATCTAGGTTTTTGTCATAGTCCATTTTTAAATAGCCTTACCTGTCAAATAGAAAGAGAACAATCAAATCGCTACACGGAGTATCTGTTAATACTGTATGTATCCACATCACCCACTGATATAAAGGACTGAACAAAGTTTCCTCTGCCCTACAATGCAGCCTTGCACATGACGAGGAGGCAACCGCTCCTCCAACAGACACACCTCCGTAAGAGTTAAATCATTAAATTTTGACAGAAAGAAATGAAAATTTTCTCACTCTTTTGCTGTACTATTCATAAGAACATTAATATATCACAGTAAAACAGATTCTAACACACAGGATTATAAATATGCAAATAATCTAATCAAAAAGTATATTGGTGACAGTAACAACTGTAATAGATGAGTTACTTTAGTAACAATAAAAGTAGCCACATTTTTATCAAGGTTATTTATGGCTAGTCTTAAGTATCATCCACAATGCAAAAGGTTCATAGTATTAAATCCAGATAGGGAGAAGTGGAAAAAAAGGAGTGAAAAACTTAACTTAATAATAATACAAACTATCACAAATAAAGTTGTACTAGCATGACAAAACCACGAGATTTACCTGGTAGTTGAAAATGACACAAAGTTCACATAGGACATCTACCTCTACTCACCTACCCCACCCCACCCCCCAAAACACATCTGTACTTACCCTCTAGTAATTTGTACTTTTTAAATGTGAGGCTAAAGTGCAGGAAGGCATTGCAATATAGCATAAACACCGGAGTTTTTAAGCTGGGCTGGCCCAGAGGCCGGCCCTGCTCAAGACCCAGATCTGCCTTTATGTGTATGACCTTGCACAAGTCATTCAACCTCTTCAAGTCTCCCTAGACTGTTAGCTACACAGGGGTAAAGACCACGCCTGCCTAACTCATGGGTGTAAACCCTGACCCACAGGAGTGAAACATCAGTGCCTCCTTGTATAAAATAAAAGTGGCAGCAGTATTCCTCTCACGGCCTTCACTGAAGAAGTGAGATCGTATAAAGTTCTGGCAAGGAGCCTGATCATGGTAAAAGCTCAATAAAAGTTACCTGTTACTGACATTACCTAGCAGCTGTCAAACCTGCAATACTGTTTAAAGACTTCAAATACTAACATACAAAGCTTACACTTTAAGCAAGGTATACGTTGATTTTTTGTTTTTAAATGTTCACAGTAAACCTAAGAATAGTTTCTGAACTACTGGGTTGGGAATCTAATAGCAGGTGAACCCTGAACTGTGGGTCAACAAACATAAACTAAAAAGACGTTCAGTATACTCCCAAGTTGTTCTACTTCCAAAAACAGGCCAGAAGCGTGGGCCCCACTGGCTTCCCAGTGTCCCCTTCGGACGTCCCCCGGCTGTCAGGGACCCCCTCCTCCGCGCTTAGGGGGAGGAGAGAGAACCTCGGGGGGCGGGGGCCGGGCTGGGGGAAGCCGGCATCCCTGCGCCTCTCGCCCAGACCCACCTTGAGCAGGATGGACGGCGGCAGCTGGTTGATGTCTGGGGTTTCGGAGGGCGACTCCTTGTGACAGTCGCAGGGGTTCTCGGGGGGCTCCTGACAGTCCGTGTCGCCGCATTCATGCTGCTGCTGGGCGGACGAGGGGGCGGTGCCCCCGGCTCGAACCGCGTCCCCGCCGGCCTCGGATGGGACACCTTCGGGGGCGGGAGAGGAGGGCGGGGGGCAGAGGGGCTGCTCGGGGCCCTGGCAGCAGCCGGCGTCGGGGGGCCGCGGCGGCGAGGCGCCTCCCCCCGAAGGCGCTCCCCCGCCGCCGCCGCCGCCGCAGCCCCCGCCGCCGCAGCGGGGCTGCTTGCAGGGGGTGCAGGCGGGGACCCCAGCCCCCTTCCGCTTGCACACCATTTCGGAGGGCGTGGGGGGCTCGGCGGGCGGCGGCCCCCGGAAGAGCTGCACGGCGGCGGGCGGCCCCAGGAAGCGCACGGGCCCCACGCTGGCCAGGAAGAGGCTTCGGCCCTGCTGCTCCCAGGCGGCGGCGGCGGCCAGCCCCAACTCTTTGCAGCAGGAGGCGGGCGACGAGGCCGAGGCGGCGGCAGCGGCGGCGGCGGCGGCCGAGGAGAGCAGGAAGCGGCGGGCGGCGGCGGCGCAGTCCTCGGCGGCCAGGGCCGCGTAGCGCCGCGCCAGGTGCTGAGAGGAGGCGGCGGCGGCGTAGGCCCCGTCCCGCGGCGGCGGCGGCGAGAGCTGCGGCTCCTCCTCTGGGCCGGCGGGGGCGGGCGCGCCGGGACTGTGCACGATGAAGCAGAGCATGCAGGGCCCGCGGAAGAAGCAGTCCCGGCTCCGGGGCGCCGCCGGCTGCGGGGGCGCCTTGGCCGGGGTCCGGCGGGGCAGCCTGAGGAGAGGGCGCCGGCGGCGGCACCAGCTGCAACAGCGAGGCCTCTTCTGGCTCGGGCGGTTACGCGGCTCCTTCGAGAGAAGGTGGCCCATATAGAAGGCCCCAAGGCGGGGGACCGGGACGGGAGGGAGGGAGGCCCAGAGAGGCGGGCTCCCGGCAGCGGGGCAGGCCGCTGGCTGGCTCGGCCTCGGGCCCGCGGCGGGGTCGCCCGCCCTGCGCACACACGGGCACACACGCGACGCCGGGGGGTGGGCGTCAGCTGCGGGCCGCCGGGGTGCCCGACGGGGGCTACATGCTTTGCCCAGGGAAGCCGGGAGAACGATGGGCGCGAGCTTTGGGGACGCGAGGGAGGGAGCGAGCGAGCCTGCCGGCTAGGCGACCAGTCCGGGCTCGGCCGGCCGGCTCAGTCAGTCTGCGCGGCGGCGGGGGCAAGGCCGGGTCCGGCTCGGACCATTTTAACTGCGGATCCGCCAGCGGCGCGCGCGCCCGCGACACAGCTCGAAGCCGCAGGAGCGCGCGGCCCGTGCCGGGAGGGGGCGGAGCCGGCGGCGGCGGCGCGCTCGGGGCGGAGACGCCGGCGCCCGGCTGCTCACCCGGGACCGCTGCCAGAGTGGGGCTGCGAGAGGAAGCCGGCCGGCGAGGGCGCGGGGCTCGCGGGGTGCGGCGCTCGCCCCCCTTGCTGTCGCCCGAGGTTTATCAGAGGCGGCTGGGCGCACGCCTCCTTTCTGAGGCGGGAGGAGACACTTCCGAGCCAGCTGTGTGACATCCGTTTACACAGCCGCGCTGACGTCTCGAGGTGTAAGTTCAAGAGCTGCCATTGGCCGGGAGCCGCTCGCCTGTTCCCCTCACCTTCCATCCACATCCCCACACCTGGCTCGGAAACCGAGGCCACTTCGGGGCTGCAAAGCGGGTTCTGCCCAAAGCGCCGAATTGGGTCCCAACCCCTCGGGTGGAGTGACAGGTGCGCTGCCCGGGTGATGCGTACCCGTGATGCGTACCCAGTCGTGCGAGGAGGGGTTGGATGGCTCAGGGGACCCATTGTGTCACTCACTTATTTTCGTACTTGTTGCATATTACTGCCTTTCCTAAACTTTACTTGAAAATGAAAGCATATATCGAATTACCTGTACATAGCGGAAAGATAAAGTTTCTCAACCCACTGAGTCACTCAACGTCTAGGACGTAGCTGTGGATGACTTCATTGTCTGCACACTCAGAATCCTGGTATCCATGCATTATTTGTTTAAACATTAGTGAGCAGTGCCTGCTATATGACAAATTTTGGTGACCCAGATGAGAAAAAGAAAATAGGCTCTGCAGGTAACGTGGCCAAAAAGGGTGGTGACAGCACAGTACTCGCGGTACCTGGCGTGGAGAGGTAGGTTTCACAAGGGGGTAATTGCAGGCGGCAAGTACTGATGGGAATGAGCCAGTAGAAAGGAGGAGAGATGATGGAATGGATGGCACTTTGGGAATACCTCTTCATTGTGATTGGAGGGAATGAGGAAAAGATAAAGAACACAGATGGATTCAGAGAGGTGGACGTTTCTGGCAGGAAGGTGAAAAAGTTCCTTTCTGATGGCTTCTACTTTTCTTTCAATGGAGCTTGGTTACCTGCTGAAGGGTGGAAGAGAAGTGGCAGGTGTTTTAACTGCTACTAAGGATAACTGAGCAAGCAGTATTGCAGGATTCAAGGCCCATCTGCTTGGAGACCACCATCTTCAACCATGTTGTCAGACTTTTAATAGGCCTCTGTCAGAAATGATTTTTAAGTCTGCACATTCAGGGATCCCCCTTTCTGAGCTCGATTACAATGAAATGGAATTCCAAGACACCTAAAGACAAATATTTGCCAAAGAGTTTCACAGAGCTGTTACCAAATTTACTGCCGAACATTGACCTATAGATATTATCTACACAACTTCATCCATCTGCCTGTAGGTTTTTCCTTTGGGGTCTGAGAGCTCCATAAGTGAGTGCCAGGGGTTGCCTGAGACCTAATAATAGACCCTTTGCCATCTTGACTGGGCTAAACTTTCAGCAGAAGGCAAGAGCATTATGACTTTCTGTGTGTCAAAGATGTGTGCCGGTCAGAGCCAGATGTAGCAGAGTGCACCTGTAATCCCAGCTACTCTGGACGATTGCATGAGCCCAGATGTTCAAGACTATAGTGCACTATGATTGTCTTTATGCTTTCCCCTGGAAAGCATAGGGAAACCCCATCTTTAAAAAAAAAATTATAATGCAATCATTTTTATATAAGTGAAATACATCTACCCTACAACCCAGAAATCCCACATCTAGGCATTTATACAAGAGGGAAGAAAAGTATATATCTACAAAGACTTGTACAAAATGTTCATAGCAACTTTATTCATGAACTGCAAACAGCCCAGATGTCCATCAGTAGAAGAATGGATTGTTACATTGATATACTCATCTATCAAAATTCTACTCACCAATAAAAGAAAACATAGATGAATCTCAAAAGCTTTTAAAGATTCATACTCATTGAAGCTGGGGCCCTAGAATGCTCTACCTGATTTTCACAAGCTTCCTATGTGATCGCTGTATTGACGGACTGGCACCATGCAAACCTATCAAAACTACACATGGAATCTATCTCTACCTTACTGCTTTTAGAGATAAAGCAACAGATTCAGATTTTTGAAGTGGTTGCCAAAATTTATAATACTGGTTTTGTGACTCCCAGTTCCTGAGCATTCAGCCATAAGCAGGTCATCTTGGTCTTACTGAACTCTGTGCCTCTCTTATGACAAATGATACATGTGTTTTATAGTTAAGAGGTCTTCATGTTTGTTGTCACCACTCATCATCATTATCTCCCAGATTCCTCCAGAAAAACTACAAATTCCCTGAGTCCTGGGATTATCCCTAACTCTTCTTTTTCTTTCTTTACCACAGCATGTGGCAGAGTCTTGTGTATTTTATCAGTGACTAAGCAACTACTATTATCTTCAGACCTGCTACTCATTACTCTAAATAACATTAATATTCTAAATGTTCAGGAAATAATTATGAGTAAGAGTTATAAATCTTCATCATAGAGAAAAATTGCAGCAGTTGGTGCTTTGTTAGTGAGAGAAAACCGCGCTGAACAGCCAGAAGCTGCACTGGCATGCAGTTAGCTAGACCTTGGTGGTGCTGCTAACTGGCTTGGCATTCCCAGCTAGGCCTGAGTGTTCCTTTCACCAGAAACGACCTCACAAAACAACAGTCATAACCACTCTGTGGCCATAATGAACAAAGCAAAAATAAGACTTCTCTGTAATTATGTCTGAACATAGCAAATACAAGAACATTCTCCAAATCACAAACATGGCCATTCTGTTTAATATAAGTGACTGCTGTTTCTTGACCATTTACACCCCTAGCCTTGCTCCATGCTTCCTCTCTTATAGATAATTAATACTAAAATAGTTAATTATAGAATTATTTGTTTCCTACCAGCATCCAATCCAGAGCAAAACCTTGAACCTTCCCCCAAATCATCTAATACAAGCCCAGTTTTATAATGGTTCTGTACAGCACCACCTTAAGAATAGTCCCCGTGGTTCCTCATGGCAGGCTCTCTGCCTTCCTGTAACCACTTATTAAACCTAACTTGGTTTGATTATAAGTATGTTCTGGTGATCTTTAGCTGCAGGGCATTAACATTTATGTTTCATACTTTACTCTTTCCTCTTACCCTGCTTCAATTTCTTTATAGCTCATTATCACATTTTTTAATATGTAAGCTACATGAGGTTGGGGGCCTTGTTCAGTTTTCCAGAAGATAATCTGGCTACTGTGTACACTCCAATAGGAACAAGCTCTTAGCAGGAAAACTGGGTAAGGTTGTCTATGGGGTCAATGGAGAAGCATTAAAAGTATAAACTGAGGCCTGCAGGGAGATAATGAGATAGATGTGGGATTGAAAAATGTTTCTTATGTGGAATTTTCAAGATTTAACGAGTTACTTACGCATATGGTTAAAGAGGTGGGGATGATGACAGGGAGGAAATGAAGAACCCCATAATAGCTATTTGTATGTTCATATGGTTTATTTTATTGTATAACTTGTGCTATAATATAAAATGCAGGATGTCCCTAAAGTTCATGTGCAATTTAAAATAGTTATAAATTTTAAACTGCATAGAAACCTTATGGACACCCTATATATATCTGAATAATATTCCAACCTGAAGTAGACTTGAATTGTATTGAGATTCATACTGAAAGCCAGTATACAAACATTTTGAATGTTACAAAGCACTTTAAAAGCTTTTTTCTTTTTTGCCAACAGAATATGCTAACTCTAATTTTGAGTTTAAAAAAATGCTCATTGTGTCTCATCAGAGAAATGCAATCAAAACTACCTGAGGTACCATCTAACCCCAGTGAGAATGGCCCACATCACAACATCTCAAAGCTATAGATGCTGGTGTGGATGTGGAGAGAAGGGAACACTTTTACACCACTGGTTGGACTGCAAACTAATACCTTTTTAAAAGGAAGTATGGAGAATCTTCAAAAAACTCAAATTAGACCTCCCACTTGATCCTGCAAATGTGTGTGTGTGTGTGTGTGTGTGTGTATGTGTGTCTCTTGGGGCGGCATATGAGGAATTGAGATTTCTTCCCAGTTCCCATTGTTTGCCAGTATTTTTCTCTGACAATATATTAACTCCCTTTTGTCTTTTAACATTTGTAAAAAACTGATATTTCTAAACATTAATGAACCAAGTCCAATTTGAATGATTTGCATCCTTATTGCACTACAAATCAAAGTTGTTCATTGCTGAATTACCAATGGATAACATAACTACAGAAGCGGGTAGGTGCTATTTTCATGCACTGAGGGTCTAGAGCAGTGGTTCTCAACCTTCCTAATGCTGCGATGTATTTTCATTGTTAGAAAGGGGTTGCATCCACAGGTTGAGAACTGCTGATCTAGGGGAATTCTATTTCTAAAATTAATTAAGTTTTCCATGTCAGCCATAAAAGGATAAATAATACTCTCCCTATCACCAGTACGCCACACACTTTTATAAATAAAAGAAGAAGGAAAAAGAAAAGAAAATTTACTTTGGAAGTCATAAGGGTATTAAAGTGTGTTGGGATCTTCACTGAAAAAAATTTGTGGAGCACATAGTTGTAGGAAAATGAGGACAATCTATGCGGAACCACAAGAAAATATGTTACTTCTGAAAGAACTTTACTTCTGAGGGAAATTAACCCCAAAACCTACTTTAAAGTTGTATTTCCTATTTCATACTGTTTCATCTCATTTCATTACCAACCAGCCTCCATTCAGCCCTGAAAGACTCATTTGTGCCCGTGCTTGCCAGTCTACACCTCAACAGCACTGAGACATGCTTCATGGGCTCGTCTTAAGCATGTAGTTTGGGGAATAGCCTGTATGGAAAATTAATCCTTTTCAGGCACATTAGAGGGAATATTTGCTAAGATCAAGTTAGAGAATAATTACTTTGAAAAGAAACCTTGAAGGGAGGGTTAATGGGAGGAATAATTTCTGGAGTAAAACACGAGAATGGAATACATTTTCTGGAAAGCCATCATATTTTAGAATACATGAGGTGCTCATATATGTGTATATGTGAAAGAGAATGAGGGTACGAGAGAGAAATAAAGTTCATATCTGCTTTATAATAATTTTGAAGAAATCTCAAACAATTTCTGTCTCTTATTTTCTCTATGGCAGTGAAACTATAATATATACAAGTAAGTAAAAGGGTTGGGAAAATTCTGGTAGCCTCCTCATAAACTGATAACAAGCATTGGGGCTTAATTTTATTTTCTCAGCTGAGAGAGAGAGCTTGAAAGGAAGAAATCAAAAAAGACAATGGAGAAATGGCTTTAATGTTTTACTGGAGTAGGGCCTTTCTAATAGTTTCGAGCTTAAAAACTATCCTTTCCTGCCCTAGAAACATAGGGCTCAATATTATTGTTCATTAGGGTAATACAAATTAAAAGTCACAATAAGATACCATCACACAACTATAAGAAGATTGATGTAGCACAGTACAGGTTAGCAAGAATGTGGAGCAACTAAAATTCTTATATACTGATGCAAATGCAAAATGCTACAGCTGCTTTGGAAAACATGTTGCCAGCTTTTTATAAAGTTAAAATTTCAGTTCTGATTTCCCAGTCTCAACTGTTTATCAATGAGAAGTGAAAACATGTTTACATAGAAATTCTGTATGCAAATATTATAGTGGCTTTACTCATCATTGTCAAAACTTGCATTCCACTCATGAGTGGATAAACTGTGGTAGTACATCTACACCATGAATAAATCTCAAATTATCCTAAGTAAAGGAAGGTACATTCAAAAGGCTACATACTGTATGATTTCATTTACATGACTTCTGGGAAAAGGCAACGCCACAGGGACACAAAATAGAGCAATGGTCTATTAGAGCGGGAAGGGTTTACTATTATACAAAGAGGCAGCAAGGAACTGTTGGGGGAGTTAGACATGTTCTTTATGTTGGTCGTAATAGTGGTTACAGCACCTAAGCAATGCAGGGAAGCTCTAACCTTTTAAAGATAAGAGTGAGAGATTTGATTAGTGTTTGTATAGGAAGTGACACATAAACTCAAAAGACTGACAGAAAATAGATAGCAAACATAAAATGAAGGGTTAATATCACTGAGATGTAGAGGACTTCCAGAAATTAGTAAGAAATATTGATACACAAACAATAGGGGAAAAATGGACAAAAATATGAAAAAATATTTGAAGAAAAACATCAATGAATATGCTAAAATATGTTCAAACTTCACTATTGGCAAGAAATATGAAAATTACCATAAAGATAAGATTATACTTTCATCCTTCACATCATCGAAATTGAAATAATTAACACAGTCCAGGGTTGGTAAGCATGTGAGAACTGGTTTTCTTCTCTGGTATTCTCCCAGGGTACTTGAAGAAGTACTAATTTCCATCATCTTTTGTAAAAGGAAGTTGAAAATCTATTTTTTTACATTTATTTTTATTGTTTAGGATTAATTTAGGGTACTAGGAATTAGGTTACACTGATCGCATTTGTTAGATAAAGTCCCTCATATAGTTGTGTCCTGCCCCCAAGAGATGTGCCATACACCATAACTCCTGTCTCCCTCCCTCCTCCCCTCTTCCCACTTGCTCATTCTTCTACCCACCTCCCCTTGTATTACCTCATCTACTGCCTTCATATTAGAATACAGTACATTGGATTGTTTCTTCTCCATTCTTCTGATGCTTTACTGAGAAGAATGTGTTCCACTTCCATCCAGGTTAATACAAAAGATGTGAAGTCTCCATCTTTTTTAGTGTCTGAATAGTATTCCATAGTATACATATACCACAGTTTGTTAATCCATTCTAGGGTTGGTGGGCGTTTAGGCTGTTCCACAACCTAGTGATCATAAATTGAGCTGCAATAAACAGTCTAATGCAAATGTCCTTAGTGATGAAAGGTTTTTTTTTTTTTTTTTTACTTCTGGGTAGATGCCCAATAATGGGATTGCAGAATCAAATGGGAGGTCTAATTTGAGTTTTTTGAAAATTCTCCATACTTCCTTTCAAAAAGGTTGTATTAGGTTGTAGTCCCACCAACAGTGTAAAAGTGTTCCTTGCTCTCCACATCCACACCAGCATCTATAGCTTTGAGATATTGTGATGTGGGCCATTCTCATTGGGGTTAGGTGATAATCTCAGGGTAGTTTTGATTTACATTTCTCTGATTATTACACATGATGAGCATTTTTTTTTAAATGTTTGTTTGTCATTCATCTGTCTTCTTTACAGAAGGTTCTATTCATCTCTCTTGCACAGTGATACATGGGATTCTTGGGTCTTTTTTGTTGATTAATTGAGTTCTCTATAGATTCCAAGTTTTTGTCTGATTCATAATATGCAAATATCTTTTTCCATTCTGAAGGTTGTCTGTTTGCTTTGGTTGTTCTTTCCTTAGCTGTACAAAGCTTTTCAGTTTAATTAAGTCCCATTTGTTTATTTTTGTTATTGTTGTAATTGCCACAGACATCTTCATAAAATTTTTCCCCGAGCCAATATCTTTGACGGTTTTCCCCACACTTTCTTAGAGGATTTTTATTGTTTCATGCCTTAGATTTAAATCTTTTATCCATCTTGAATCAATTTTTGTAAGTGGTGAAAGGTGCAGATCCAGTTTCAGGCTTTTATATGTGGTTACCCAGTTGTCCCAATACCATTTATTGAATAGGGATTCGTTTCCCCAGTATATGTTGTTTGGTTTATCAAAGATCAGGTGGCTGTAAAAGGTTAGTTTCATCTCATTGTTTTCTCTTAGGTTCCGAATGTCAATGACTCTATTTTTGTGCCAATACCATGCTATTTTAATCACTATGGCCTTGTAATATAGCCAAAAGTCTGGCAGGATGATACCCCCAGCTTTGTTTTTATTACTAAGAATTGCCTTGGCTATTCAGGGGTTTCCTCTGGTTCCATACAAAACAAATAATTATTTTTTCCAATTCTTGAAAGTATGATGATGGTATTTTAATGAAAATTGCAATAAATCTGTAGATTGCTTTGTGTAGTATAGACATTTTAACAATGTTGATTCTTCCCAGCCATGAGCATGATATGTTCTTTCATCTTTTAATATCTTCTATTTCTTATCTTAGGGTTTCATAATTTTCTTTGTAGAGGGCCTTCATCTCTTTTATTATGTAAAGGGGACTGTGTCCTTGATTAGCTTCTCATCTTAGCTGTTACTGGCATATACAAAAGGTACTGATTTGTGGACATTGATTTTATATCCTGAGATGACATTGCTGTATTTTTTTTTTATCACTTCCAGAAGTCTTATGGTTGATTGTTTGGGGTTCTCTAAGTATAAGATCATATCGTCAGCAAACAGTGAGAGTTTGACCTCTTCTGCCTCCATGGATCTCTGGAGTCAGAAGTCCTAGATGCCCTTTATTTCCTTCTCTTGGCTAGATCTTACAGCACTATGTTGAATAGTAGTGGCGATAAGGGACAACCTTGACTGGTTCTGATTCTAAGTGAAAAAGCTTTTAGTTTTACTCCATTCATTATATTAGCCCTGAGTTTGTCATAGATGGCTTTGATCAGATTAAGAAATGTGCCACCTATGCTTATATTCTTAAGTATTCTAGTTAGAAAAGGATGCTGAATTTTATCAAATGCTTTTTCTGCATTTATTGAGAGGATCATATGGTCTTTGTTTTTGCTTCTGTTATTATGGTGAATTACCTTTATGGACTTGTGTACAGACAACCAGCCTTGCGTCTCTGGAATAAAAGCTACTTGACCATGATGAATGATTTTTATGATGTGTAGCTATAATCTATCGGCTAGGATTTTATTAAGAAAATTCTCAGACCAATATTCATTAGTGAAATTGGTCTGAAGTTCCCCTATGCTTCATAGAACATGTTAGGGAAGATTCCTTCTCAATTGTTTTGGAATAATATCTGCAGTATGGATATAAGCTCTCCTTGAAGGTTTGATAGAATTCTAGTGTGAAACCACCTGGACCAGGGCTTTTTCTGGTTGGCAGAATTTTTTATTGTTTCTTCAATCTCAGTTCTTGAATCGATCTGTTCAAGACATCTATTTCTTCTTGATTAAGTCTAGGGAAGAGGTGTGATTATAGGTATTGATCTATTTCTTCCACATTGTCAAATTTCTGGGCATAGAGTTTTTTGTAGTACTCAGAGATGATCTCTTGTATCTCTGTGACATCTGTTGTTATTTCCCCTTTATTGTTTCTGATTGAGGTTATTAGAGATTTTACTTTTCTGTTTCTAGTTAATCTGGCCAAGGGTTTATCAATTTTATTTTTTAAAAAAACCAACTTTTTGTTTCATTAATTTTCTGAATGATTTTTTGTTTTCAATTTAATTCACCTCTAATTTAATTTTGGTTATTTCTTTTCTTCTGCTGGTTTTGGGATTAGATTGTTCTTCTTTTTCTAATTCCATAAAAAGGTTCATGAGTTTGTTGATGCACTCTCTTTCTAATTTTCAAATGTAGGCATCTAATGTGATAAATTTCTCTCTTATGATGCTTTTGCTATACCACACTGGTTTTGACAGCTTGTGTTTTCACTGTTGTTATGTTTGAGGAATTTAATGATTTCCTTTTTTATCTCTTCCTGAACCCAACTATTGATCAGCGTAAGGTTGTGTAATTTCCAAGTCTTAATGTGGGAATGAATGTTTTTTGTTGGATTTGGGTTCCACCTTTATTGCCTTGTAGTCTGAGAAGATACAAGGTATAATTTTTATTCTTTTAATCATGCTGAGGTGTAATTTGTATCTGAGGATGTCAATTTTGGAGTATGTACATGGGTTGACAAGAAAAATGTATATTCTTTAGCTTTGGGATGGTGTGTTTTGTATATGTCTATTAACTCCATTTGTTCTAGAGTCACATTTAAGTCCTTTGTATCTCTGTTTAGTTTCTGTTTAGAGGATCTGTCTAGTTCTGTCAGAGGGATGTTAAAGTCCCAGACTATTATGATATTATGGAATATCATATTGCTCAGACCCATCAAGGTCTGTTTCATAAATCTGGGAGCATTTAAGTTAGGTGCTTAAATATTTAAAATTGAAATGTCTTCTCATTGTATTGTTCCTTTGATCAGTATAAAGTGTCCATCTTTGTCTTTCTAAACTTTAGTTTAAAAAGTTAAATCTGCTTTTATCTGAAAATAAGATTATAACCCCTCCTTTCTTCTGATTTCCATTTGCTTGAAATACTGTTTTCCATCCCTTAACCACAAGTCTTGATTTGTCCTTCAGGGCCAGGTGTGTCTCCTGGAGACAGCATATAGATGCCTTGTGCTTTTTTTATCCAATCAGCCAGGCTGTGTCTCTTCAGTGGTGAATTCAGTCCACTGACACTTATTAAGAGAATTGATAAGTATGGTGGAGTTCTATTCATCTTATTTTGTGAGAGTCCATTGTATTTTTATGCTTTGTACCCTTATGGAAGCTAAGTTTTGACCTTTAGATTCTGAGTGTTTATTTTGCTGGTGGTCCATTGTGATAGTCAGTGTTGAGAATAGGTCTAAGTATTTCCTGTAAAGCTGGTCTTGTTGTAGTGAGTTTCCTCAGTGCTTGTATATTTGCAAAAGATTTTATTTCTCTATCAATTTTGAAGCTTAGTTTAGCTGGATACAGAATTCTGGGCTGAAAATGGTTTTGTTTGAGAATGTTAAAGGTGGATGACTATGTTCTTCTGGGTTGGAAGGTTTCAGTTGAAAAGTCTGCTATCATCCTAATGGCTCTGCCTCTGCTTATTCCTGGCTACTTGTAAAAATTTTTCTTTTCATCTTGATTTTGGACAGGTTCATCACAATGTGTTTTGGAGAGGCTCTGTTTGAGTTGAGATGACTCAGGGTTTGATATCCATATGAAAGGAGTGTATCAGGGTCTTTAGTAAAACTTGGGAAATTTTCATTTATAATGGTCTCCAGTAGGGCTTCCATTCCTTTGGGACAATCTTCTTCCCTTTCAGGAATCCCTATTATTACTATGTTTGAATGCTTCATTGAGTCTCCTAGTTTTCTTGTTCTTCTTCCTCTCTCTTCTTTTCTGCCTCTTTAACTATCTCATTTAACTCAAAAACTTTATCCTCTAACTCTGAGGTTCTTTCTTCTCCATGGTCTAATCTATTTTTGATACTTTCTACTGCATCTTTACATTTCCTGATTGTGTCCTTCATTTCCTTAAGCGCTGCCATATCCTTTCTATAGTCTACATATCTCTCATCTGACTTTTGTTTCTGTCTTTCCATTTTCTCATGCATTCCTTTTATTGTCTTTATTGTCCATATTTTCAATTCCCTTTCTGTCAAGTCCATTAATTCTTTATAGGTGGAGTCTTCTGCAGTAGGTGCCTCATGGTCCCTTGGCAGGGAGTTCCTCTGTTTTGGTTTTTTATGTTGCCCCAATTTTTCTGTTAGTGCCTTCTCATGTGTTCTCTCTTATTCACCTCCTTTTCCTGCTTTTTCCTTCCCACTGCATCCTTTGCTTCAAATTACCTCAGCTCAGAGCTTAGCTCTTGAAGTGGCCTCAGCCTGAGCAAAGCCAATATACAGAAGTCCGTCCTTGCTCTTGATGACAGTAAATGTTGCAATATTCTGCCAGGACAGAGAGTGCAGCCAGAAACCTCTATGGTCTTTATTCCTAACTTACTTGCCTTTGGTGATCACTTGATTTGGGTTGGGATCTTCAAGTTCACAAGAATCCTTCAGGGACTGCACCCTGGCTCCATTCCTATTGGGTATGAGAGTCCCTCAGCCTGTCCCAAGAGTGAAGTTTTAATCCCAGCAGGCAGAATTAAGATGGCCATGCTTTAAGCCCCTGCTAAGACCTTCTCACAACCTTCCCACAATGGGAACCCCCTAGCTGCAGAGACCTTTTCAATATGGCTGCCTTGCTAGCCACCAAACCTATGGCGAATCCACTCCAACCAGCATTCAAATCTGATTGCTATATACTGTTTGAGTCCATCCACTCTTCCAAGCTTTCCACTCAACATGCAGCTTCCCCCAACAACTAAATTGTCCAAAAAGGCTTCTTCCCATCCCAGACCTCCATGGGAGGCCAGCTAATCCCAACTGGTAGCAATCACTTACCCAAGTCATCAGATTTCCACCACTCCAAATTATATGATATATCCAGCTCACCACCTCCTTGCTGTGCTCCCTGAGCTATGACTCTGGGTAAGGTCCCCACACCATGCATGGCTGGGTTCTCTCTTTTTCCCCAGTTGTTCCAGGAGAGCTCAGCTGAATGATCCTTCTGGTCTGCTATCTTGCTCTGTCCCTTGCAAAATTGATTAAAATAAAAAATGTTTAATCCTCATCTCCAGAATTTGTACTACATAAATAATAGCACGAAAATATTCAGATATAAATGCAAGATATCCATTGAAATATCTTCGGAGGGGGGAGGATTGGCAATAAACTAAAACAAATGACCACTAATAGGAAAATAGTTCAATAAATTATGATAGGCTACCACCTGTGCAACCTGTAGGCAAAGTTTTTCATTCTAACTAAAAAGATGCTCATGGTAAGTAGTGATGAATTTATTTATTTATTTTATTTTACTTTTTTGCAGTTTTTGGTCGGGGCTGGGTTTGAACCCATCACCTCTAGCATATGGGGCTGGCGCCCTACTCCTTTAAGCTGCAGGCACCACCCAGTAGTGATGAATTTAAAAAATTATAGAAAAATATATGTTGCATGATTCCAGGTTTTAAAAATCTTTATGTGATCAGTATATATCGTCCCATCTTTAAGAACTCCTGAAAATTTTGGTGATGGTATACTTCATATCATTAATAGTGGTTTTCACTATTAAATGAGACAAGGGAGCAAGAATTTGAAGGACCCCAGTGGAAATCCCATTTAGAAATGTATATTTAATACTTTATATTACTTTACGATGATAACTGTCTTCTGGATGATTTCTACCTGTGGTAAAAGCCTCAAGGAAAATGACAAAGAAGGTCATTTAAAACCTTATTATTTTTTATCCTTAGTCTCATATCTGTACAATGAAACTAAAATTCTTTCCAAAAGACTTTTGACCATTTCTAAAATCAAGTCCTTCTTGAATAGGTGAATATCTACGTTGATATTCACATAATATTGTACTTCTTCATTTCAGAGAAGAATTTCAGAAACATTTGCAGCATTAATAGCATCACTGGAAAAGTATATACATATTGTACTTCTTAATTTCAAAGAAGAATTTCAGAAACATTTTCAGCATTAATAGCATCACTGGAAAAGTATATACATTCCATAGATAATAAAGGCAGCTCCCAATATAGCAATAAATAAATATTCATTTGTAAGTTGTTCCTAGTCTTTACAGTGAGAAGGAATTTATGAAGTATGACCTTTTCCTTTTCTACTTCAGAAAGATGGAGCAATGTTACTAAGGTTTTTATTTAATCAACAAAAGTTGTGTGGAATGCATAACACATTTTTCCACAGTAACATTGTAAACATGTCTGTAAGGCCTGAAGGCTAGATTGGAAAAGTTTATTCAACCCAAGTGTGACTGAGCTATAGTACTGAAAAGAGAGCCAAATGCTTATTTGTACCATGAGTGAGTGAATGGAAGGATCAGGAAGTTCACGGAGTTCTAAACTGTATTTCCTTATTCATGATTGTACAGCCAACATCCTGCCACATAGCTGGATCACATAAATGACCCAACAGCTATCCTCACTTTCTCTGGGTGTGGAACTGGACTTTTATAATAAATTATTTATGTCTTAACTCACTATTAAAAGATAGATTTTTAAAAGAAGAAAAAGAAAATCATGAACCTTGTACAAATATAAAACAAAAATGTGTTTAAAAAATGTTTTAACTCAATTATTGGGGAAGCTAGAAAAGGGCAAAACATCAATTCAAGCCAATTCCAAAACAAGACACAAATGGAGGCAATCGGGAGCACTGAAATGAACTTAATAGATTCAAAGTTGGTCAAACTCTACAGAGAAATAATCGGTTCCTTCATCCCTGCAAAAATCATTTGCATTGTATTAGCAATTTACTGCAACAATACTGTGTTAAAATAGCTCAGAAACAATGAAAGTCAAAATGAGAAAGAATGGGCTAGAAAATATCTTGCATTTCATAGGACACCTAGTAATACTTTTCTGTCATTTCAGTCTTTCACAGAATGACTATTATACCATATTAAAATAATACAAATGATCATATGAAGTTTATTCTAGTCTGAGGTATGTCATAAGACCCTAATATGAGAAGTATTCTCCTCATATCTAGAGAAAAGGAGCAGTCTTATCCCTAAAGGCCCAGAGACGCCAAGAAGAATTTGAACAAATAGGTCTTGCTAAGTTTTCTCCAGTTTATTGTATCATACCCTTTGCCTTATCATATTTCTCCATGACTATCCACTCTTCATCAAAGCTACTATAAAAAAAACACTCCTGCTTAACTGTTCCTTTAGCTCTTCATTTCCTTATGAAGCCTATCATGTCAAATAAAACTCAAAAAAGTTTGCGTGTTTTTTTCTTATTAATCTGTCTTCTGTTATAGGGTCCTCAGCCATAATGGGTAAAAGGAAAAACATTTTTCCTCCCCAGTAGCCTTAGTTTGGCTTGACATGGCCCTGCTAATCTCACTCACCTCACACCACCCTGGTCCTGGCCCTGTTTCAAACCTTAAAATACTTATTAACTGACTTTTTATAGACTAGCTTATAAGGAAGAGTGTGAATAAACCATATAAACTTCCTTGGATTTGTTATTTTAACTTAAGCACTAAGTAAACTTCTGATTAGGAGTTTCATAATGAATCTTGGATTGGAATCTTAAAGCTTGTATTATTTAGAACAGAATCTTAATGCCATCTTGAGGCTAAGAAATCAAGTCCCAAAACCTCTCTCCATAAGATTTCTTCTGCAATATTTACATGTATAAATTTGGATAATTTCCTTTCTTTTTGAGGTTCTAAAACTTGAGCGAGTTCCCTGGCTTTCCAGTATGTGAACTTCCTTAGTCATCTGCAACCCCAGCACTAGATAAGCCAGATTTACCGAGGGGCCTTTATAGGCATTGGTCCCATGTGTAAAGTAAACTTTTGTTTTCCAAACAAAGGACTTATCATATCTGATTAAAAGAACATCATTTTCAAATCATACATGCTAGGCAAGGCCTTAGTTACACAATCTGTTAACTATATTCTGGTATACAAGCAAATACTTATTAAATATATGCAGATAAATATATGATTGCAAAAAGTGTGAGACTTAGTAAAAGTTTCTAAACTCTGCATAGTCAGTGAAAATCAGATACCACATAAGAATATTTCATTTCCCCATATAAAAGCAGCCTACTAAATTATGGGTTACAGATTATTTAAGATGAAATAAAAGCCTTTTTGATATATCCACAAAATAGAATAAGAATATAACATCATTAATATTTTGGAAAAATAACCATAGTAATATTTTTCTCCTCATTCTACTCATTCCTCTTTAATTAATTTTTATTTTACTGGATCTTAGTTAACAGTCTGCTCTCAGCAACTGTTAACTAAGTTGTTTAGTCCATCAATTTATGGACTAAAATAAATTCTGGAAATTCTGAATCAGCTCATTGGTAGGGTCGGAAAGTCATCTAAGTGTTATCAGTTCAGAAGTCTGACCAAGAGTCTGTTTTTTTGAAGTGCCACCAGTTTGGCAGTTTCCACAAGTCTCTAAGACTGTTTGTTAAATGCAAACTCTAAGGTTTAACTTAAAGACCTCAGGCAAGAGTCAGACCTGCTTTACTTGCCAAGAAGTGTTAGTATAAGTGCAATAGGTACTGTTTGGTACAACACAAACTCCACCCTACTCAGCCAGCAGAAAATCCAGTGCTAATCTATGTATATTATCCATACCAAAGTTTGCTGCTGAATCAAAGGATGTCCTTAGGTTGTTCAAAGCATCCCCAGTGTTCTTGTGGCACAGCGTAAAGTGGTGTAGTAAAGTTCTGGAGAGTAACATCATGGTGGGCAAACCCAGCTCAGGTGGGCAGGAGCTTTATAGCAGCTCCAACTCCAGCCAAGATGAGGCAAATTATACACATCTCTTGAGGTGGGGCAGCACGAGTGATGTTATATGGGCACGTATCAGATGTTTTTAGCTACCCCAGGGCACATTGACTTTTAAACCAGATATTGTTGAGGCAGTAGTAACCATGAATGTCATGGTTATGGAGAGGGAGATTATTTGTAGCCTTAATAAAAGGATGCCCATATAACCACATACAGTCTCCTGGTGCACAAATTTATATAGGCATTGTTTGAGCAGCCACAAAATTTACTGCACCCATGAAGCATTTAGTGATGGACAAGAGTGAGTGAAAAAATGATAAAGCAGTAGCCAGGTCACATTTGGGAGCTTTGGCAGCAGGAAGAGAAAAAAATAGCTTGAGTGGGGATCAGAACTCTCTAGTTTGAACAAGAAACATTATGAGAGCCTGGTGAGTTAGGGCACATGTGGGTGGAGTTAAGCTTATAAGCGCCCTTATTAAAAACTACCCCTTGGCTCAGCACTGGTATCACAGTGGTTACCGCAAAAGCTACACACACTGGCTCGGCACCTGTGGCTCAATCGGCTAAGGCGCCAGCCACGTACACCTAAGGTGGAGGGTTCGAATCCCCAGCCCAGGCCCGCCAAACAACAATGATGGCTGCAACCAAAAAATGGCCAGGCGTTGTGGCGGGCTCCTGT
>CAUYQV010143255.1:0-12949 GCA_963574575.1 Galagoides demidoff
AATATGATATTTAAAAAAAACCACATTAGGGGGCGGTGGTGTGGGCCAAACCGGATGGGGCGCCCGCCCAATATGCGGGCGGTAGCAGGTTCAAAACCCACCTCTGGCAAAAAAAAAAAAAAAAAAAAAAAACACTTAAACACTTAATTAGGCCATGCACAGTGGTTTATACCTGGAGTCCTAGCACTCTCAGAGGCCAAGACAGGTGGATTGCTTGAGCTCTGGAGTTGGAGAGCAGATTGAGCTACAGTGAGACCCCATCTCTACTACAAATGAAAAAACTGAGGCAAGCGGATCACTTGAGCCCAAGAGTTTGAGGTTGCTGTGAGCTAGGACACCACACCACTCTACCAAGGGAGAGACTCTGTCTCACAAAAAAACACACACATCATTATAAGTAATTTAAGTATAATTCATGTTAGTATAAAATTATGTCGAGATTAATGAATTATTATAAGTTAAATGGAAATATTATTCTAAAAAGCTTTAGTTATTATTCTAAAACAAAAGAGTTACATATGATCTTCTTAAAATACTCTTATACAACTTAAAGCAGTTTTTTTTTTCTTTTTTTTGGCAGGGGCTGGGCTTGAACCCACCACCCCTACTCCTTGAACCACAGGCGCTGCCCCTAGAGCAGTTTTTTTTTTTTTTTAAATTCTGTAGCTTTAAGGGTACAAGTGATTTTGGTTCCATGGATGGACTTATACAGTGGGGAAATCTGGGCTTTAGTGTACCCATCACCCAGATAATGCCCACTGTCCCCAAAAGGTAAACAGCAGTATTTCCTACAGGAAAAAGCCCAGAATCTAAGAACAGGAAAAGGCTTTCGAAGTCTTAGTTCAACCTTTACAACATACATGCCTTAACCCACCAACCTAAACCAGGGCTTTACTTAGAATGTGGTAAACTTCTAATGTGATAGAACCCTGAGAGAGCCATTGAGAGTCTTATTTGTATGGACCCTTCCATTGAGAGTCTTATTTGTATGGACCCTTAAATATCCTACTCGTACCTCAGGCCTGAGAATGTATCCAAATGGACACGACGAATCCCTGTTAAACTCTAAGTACACGTGTATATCCTGAGAACACAATGTTTATTCTTTCCTGAACTGCACAAATGTCAAGTTTTATTAAGTGTTGAATGGGCACCTGATAAAGGCACCACAAACACCATTACTGGAAGTTACACATTATGGAGGTGTTATAATAAATATAACAAATTATGATAACACTATAAGGATTAAGTATAAATTCCCATTCTAATTTCTGTTGAAAGAAGTAGAATAGGCAGAGCACTATGTTTCATGCCCATTATCCCAGCACTTGGGCAGGCCAAGTCAAGAAGACTACTTAAAGCCAGGAATTCAAAGTTTTAGTGACTATGATCAGGCCCTCCACCTCAGTCTGGCAATCTGGGTAACAGAGTGAGACTCTCCTAAGTTTAAAAGAAAAAAGCACATTTGTGATTAAGAGAAGTCAGAGCATAGCTCACACCTGTAATCCTAGCAGTCTAGAGGCCAAGGGAGGAGACCACTTGGGCTCAGGAGTCTGAAACCAGCTTGAGCAAGAGCAAGACCCCATCTCTACTAAAAATAGAAGCATTAGCCAGGCATTGTAGTAGGCACCTGTAGTCCCACCTCCTCCAGAGCCTGAGGCAGGAGGGTCACTTCACCCAGGAGTTTGAGGTTGCTGTGAGCTAAGCCAGTGCTATGGTACTCTAGCCTGGGGCAAGCCACACTGCCCAGGCTGGACTCCCAACACCCTCAAACGTCTTTCTGTGTGTTCTTCCATGACAAGGCACCCTTATTGACTCTCACTTTGTGGTTTGTAAAATGAGGGTAAAAAACTATACCTGCGGCTTAGCACCTGTAGCTCAGAAGTAAGGGCACCAGCCACATACATGGAGCTGGCAGGTATGAATCCAGCCTAGGCCTGCCAACCACCAATGACGACCACAACCAAAAAATAGCTGGGCATTGTGGTGGGAACCTGTAGTCCTAGCTACTTGGGAGGCTGAGGCAAGAGAATTGCTTAAAGCCCAAGAGTTTGAGGTTGCTGTGAGCTGTGACACCACAGCACTCTACTGAGGGTGACAAAATGAAATTATCTCAAAAATAAAAAAAATAATAAAACTGTACCTGCCACAAGAGGTTGTGAGACTACAGGAGTTAATACCCTTAAAGTGTTTACTAGCATGTAGGAGATATTCGTTGCATAGAAGCTACAGCTATCGTTCTTCAGCCCTCTTTGGGCCACATATCAGACAGTTATGATCTAGGAGTGTGTCCCTTCTAACTAGGGAAAAGTCTATAACAAAATAAACTATTTGTGCCTGACACATTTTCTCTATTCAGAGATATTAGTGTATTACTAATTAGTGTACAAACTTAACAGAGCTACCCATGTCAATTAACCTTCTGTACATGAAATTTTCTTTAAATGAATCATAGATCGTATAAGGTTCAGAATTCTATAAGTACAAGAGAGGATACACTGAAGAGATACCTAGGTGCCTGCCTCAAAGGTAACACTGTCCCCAGTCTCCTGTATATCCTTCCAGGTAGGCTATGCACATAGGCTATCCACTCAGAGACCAAGAACAGGGCCAAGCTGGCCTCTTGCACTGGGTCCTCCTTAGAATGATAGCAAAACTCCAGACCCTGAGCCAGCACATCTGACAGAGTACAGTGCAATGGGTAAGTCCATGAGCTTGGGCGAAGCATGGGTCAGAGCTCACACCCAGCTTACACTGATGATCTGGGTTTTGAGCCTTCGTTTCCAAATTGCAAAACTGGGTTGTTAAGAACAATATTAAGGGCTCGGCGCCTGTGGCTCAAGTGGCTAAGGCACCAGCCACATACACTTAAGGTGGTGGGTTCGAATCCAGCCTGGGCACACCAAACAACAATGATGGCTACAACCAAAAAATGGCCGGGCGTTGTGGCGGGCGCCTGTGGTCCCAGCTACTTGGGAGGTGGAGGCAGGAGACTCGCTTGAGCCCAGGAGTTGGAGGTTGCTGTGAGATGTGATGCCATGGCACTCTACCCAGGGGCTAGCTTGAGGCTCCGTCTCAAAAAAAAAAAAAAGAAAATGTTTTTGAGATTGAATTTAGAGTGGGGTTTTTGTTGTTGTTTTTTATGAGACAGAGTCTCACTATGTTGCCAGTGTAAACACACTGATGCTGTGGCATCATGAACTCAAACTCTTGTGCCTCAGCCTTCCAAGTAGCTGGGACTACAAGTGCCTGCCACAACATCTGGCTATTTTTCTGCTGCAGTTGTCATTGTTTTAGCTGGCCCAGGCTGGGTTTGAACCTGCCAGCCTTGGTGTATGTGGCTAGAACAATAACCACTGTGCTATGGGCACTGAGCCAGATTCAGAGTGTTCTTAATCTTTATTTTTAAAGTATTGGGCTAGGCGCCGGTCGCTCAGTCGTTAGGGTGCTAGCCACATACACAGGGCTGGCAGGTTTGAACCTGGCCTGCTAATAACAATGACAACTACAACAAAAGAATACCCAGGCGTTGTGGCGAGTGCCTATAGTCCCAGCTACTTGGGAGGCTGAGGCAAGAGAATCACTTAAGCCCAAGAGTTTGAGGTTGCTGTGAGCTATAATGCCACAGCATACTGAGGGCAACAAAGTAAGGCTCTGTCTCAAAAAAATAAATAAAAATTATTTTGGCTCAGTGCCTGTGGCTCAAGTGGCTAAGGCACCAGCCAAATAGACCTAAGGTGGCGGGTTCGAATCCAGCCTGGGCCCAGCAAATAACAATGATGGCTGCAACCAAAAAATAGCCAGGCATTATGGCGGGCGCTTGTGGTCCCAGCTACTTGGGAGGCTGAGGCAGGAGACTCGCTTGAGTCCAGGAGTTGGAGGTTGCTGTGAGCTGTGATGCCATAGCATTCTACCCAGGGGGACAGCTTGAGGCTCTGTCTCAAAAAATAAAATAAAATAAAATAAATAAAAATTATTTTTCTAGTATTGTAGCCTCACCACCCCTACCTTTACGTAGTCACAGGGTCTTGTAGTAGTTTCCTAAGCAGTCACTAAAAATTACCACAAAACTGGGTGGCTTAAAACAACAGAAATAAATTGTGTCATAGTTTTGGAGTCCAGAAGTTCAAAAGCAAGGAGTTGCCAGGGCTCTGCTTTGTATAAAAGCTCTAAGGAAGAGTCCTCTTTTCCTCTTCCAGTTTCTGGTAGCCTGAGGTGTTCCTTGGCTTATATCTGCCTATGTAATTCCTTTCCCTGCCTCAGTCTGCATATGACCATCTTCTCTGTGCCTCTACATGCTCTTCTTCTTATAAGGATGGTCATTGGATTTAGGACCCACTCTAAATGCAGGATGATTTCATCTCAAAATTATTTACTAATTAATTCTGCAAAAACCATGTTTCCAAACAAGGTTGCTTCCTGAGGTTTTGAATAGATATGAATATTTGGGAGAGGCTGTGAGGTCTGACAGTTAAGTTTGGTGAACTCATTCTAGAAAAAGTGCTGCATACCTCATTGCTGAATATCTCTAGAATCACCTTTGAAGTACTCTCCTTGGGAAGCTGTGCACCAATGCCAGTACCTAGTCCATCCTTCACAGCAATTTTGGAACTCTTTTTTTCTGGAATGACCATTAAAGCTGTGGTAGTATTACCCTTGATATCCTAAATGTCATTAACATGTCTTTCTTACAATATTTTCTTTATCTTAAGGTGAAGGAAAAAGTCACTGGGGGCCAGATCATGTGAGTAGGGAGGGTGTTCCAAGTTATTTGCTTACTGGCAATAACTCCCTCACAGTTATTGATAGTGCCATGTGAGCTGGTGCATTGATGTGATGCAAGAGCCATGAGTTGGTGAAAAGTTCAATCGTTTTCATCTAACTTTTTCATGCTACCCTTTCAGTACTTTCAAATAGTAAACTTTTAACTGTCCAAGTTGGTACAAATACATAACGAATAGTCCCTATGATATCAAAGAAGGTTTGCAACATCATTTTGATTTGGAATGATGGAACTTTTTGGGTTGTGGAGAATTGGCTGACTTTCACTGTGCACTTTGACACTTTGTTTCAAGGTCATATTGGTACATTCATATTCCAGCAATACCATGGCCCAAAACATTATGTTGCTTCTCCAGAAGGTTTTGGCATACTTCAGCTCTCCTTTGCTTTTGTTCATCAATGAGCTCTTTGGAACCATTTGTGCACCTTTCTCATGCCAAGAGCTTCAGTTAAGATTTTACTAACTTTCTCTGTTGATGTTTACTTTGTCTGTTATGCTTCTCATAGTCAACCAGTGATTTTGATGTACAATTTGATGAATTTCTGTAGGTTTTTGTCAGTTCTGCTCATTACTGACCGCCTTGATCTCTCTTCTTCAGAAATGCTTTCTCTCCCCTCAGAAAAGTGTTTAATCCATTTGTACATTGCTGTTCTCTTCATGACTTTATCCCCACAAACTTGGACTAACATGTCCCTGATTTCACTTCCACTCTTACCAAGTTTAACAAGAATTTATTGTTCATTGCCCTACTTCAAGCTCTGACATTCTCATGATGGCACATGAAAACATGCACCACTGGCTCAGCGCCTGTGGCTCAAGTAACTAAGGCGCCAGCCACGTACACCTAAGGTGATGGGTTCGAATCCAGCCTAGCCCACCAAACAACAATGACAGCTGCAACCAAAAAATAGCCAAGCGTTGTGGTGGGCGCGTGTGGTCCCAGCTACTTGGGAAGCTGAGGCAGGAGACTCGCTTGAGCCCAAAAGTTAGAGGTTGCTATGAGCTCTGATGCCACAGCACTCTACCCAGGGGGACAGCTTAAGGTTCTGTCGACATGAACACAACTGTGAGACACCAATATAGCAAAGTTCTGAAACTTTACCAAGTTGTTGGTACAGTGTTGCCAAGTTTGCAGGCTTAATTGTCAGACCTCATATTCAGCCTCCTACAGACATTGTGGAGAATTTCAAACGTATACCAAAATCTAAAAAGTAATATAACCAAATCCCTGTGTACCTGGGATTAGCCTGCTTCTACAGTTATCAGCCTAAGGCCAGTATTTCATGTGTGTTACATTCACTCATTCTTTTTTCAAATAATTTGGAGGCAAATTCCCAAGACCATATTCCATCAATAAATATTAGTTTATCTACGTAATAAGTAATAGTGTCTCTAAAAAAAGAATACTTATACCTAATAAATAACATCATTATTTAATAGCTCCAAGTAGCCAGTAAACATATTTCCAACTCTTAGACTTTTTAATTGTATTGAAACCTTCATCTTTGAATTCCAGTTATCTTCTATTTTATTTTATTTCTTAGAAAATGCTTCAAATCAGTAATTTCTCAGAATCAACACTTCCTATTCTCTCCTTGATTCCTGCAGAAAGGAATATCACTTTCTATATTCCCTGTGATATTAACTAAAGCCAAGTCTCCAAACGTTTCTAAGGAATTACCCTCCTTTTGTATACTTTTCTGCTAATTAGACTGGTGTATTACATAGTGGTTAAGAGCACAGACTTAAATAAGACTGCATGGTTAAACTTTCAGCACTACTACTTAATAGATATATAAATTTGGGTAGGTTGCTAAACTTTGTACCTCATCTATAAAATGGAGATAGTAGTAGTGTCTAACTCATAAGGTTGTAGTGAGATCTAAAAGTGTTAATATATGTAAAAACATTTATGTGCCTTGCACATAATTAACACCATATAAGGATTAGCAGTCATCATTACATTTATTGTAATCTTTCTTAAAATTTGCCTCTACCTAAATTTACGTAAAACACATGCACATGGTTCATCACTTTAAAAAAATTTTTTGATAGTCTCATTTCTTTCTGAGAGTATTCTATTCTCTGACTTCCCCTGTCTTATATAAGTCCCTCAACAGCAAGCCCCTCACCATGGAGTTCTCAGTAATATATCCTAGATAGACCACTGTTCACTTCCATAGCTTCCACGTAGTCCAAGCCATCATAAACTCTTGTGTGAATGACCACTACAGATTTCTCACTAGTCTCCCTGCTTCTAACCTGTTCTTTAACAGTCTGTTTACCACAAAGCTGCTAGAGGGATCTTGATAAATTTTAAGTTAGGTCACGTCATTTCCTTAAATTAAAAAAAAAAATTCTTAAATTATCTTGAGATAGCTTATTTTTCACTAGTTTTGTTTTTTTCTTTTCTTTTTTTTTTTTTTTTGAGACGGAGCCTCAAGCTATCCCCCTGGGTAGAGTACCATGGCATCACAGCTCATAGCAATCTCCAACTCCTGGGCTCAAGTGAGTCTCCTGCCTCCGCCTCCCAAGTAGCTAAGACCACAGGCGCCGGCCACAACGCCCGGCCATTTTTTGGTTGCAGCCATCATTGTTGTTTGGCGGGCCGGGCTGGGGATTCGAACCCGCCACCTTAGGTGTACGTGGCTGGCGCCTTAGCCACTTGAGCCACAGGCGCCGAGCCTTGTTTTTTTCTTAACATTTGAAAAATGTCCTCCATATTCCCTATTTTCTCTGGTCTACTACTTGCTATTAACCAAAATCATGCCAACATTATTCTTTTTTGTATTATCCTCATTTTATATAATTCCAAGGAATTACCCTCCTTAGAGTTTTGTATACTTTTCTGCTAATTAGACTGGTGTATTACATAGTGGTTAAGAGCACAGAGTTAAATCAGACTGCATATTAGGATTCTGATAATTAAAGCATAATTGTTCTGTCATATGTATTTGCCTAAAGCATACTATTTATCAGTAGCCTAACAAATGTTAAATTGTTTTGTTATCTAATATATTTAAATTCTCCTTAAATTCTCCAACTATCTAGCCTCTCTAATGTTATTTCTCTTTCTTCCCCACAGTTTTACTCCTTTTGAAAATCCAATGAATGATTTAATTGGGACAAAAGTTAGGTGATGAGGGCTGTGGGGAACCAAGATTGGATTGAAAATATAGATACATTCATATTTTTTCTTTGCAGAAATGGACCAGAAAGCTCAGTAGAATTGTAGAATTCTGAAACAAGGAGTGAATTTATTGACCTAGATATAGGTAGTACACTGTAACAGTAGTTAGGTACCGATGGCGGTGAAAATGGAAAAAAATTAAGGTTGATAGAAATTTAGAAATCTATTGCTTGGGTGACATCTGTAGCTCAGTAGGTAGGGCACTGGCCACATACACCAAGGCTGGAGGGTTCAAACCTGGTCCAGGTTAGCTAAAAAACAACAATGACAACTGCAACAAAGAAACAGCCAGGCATTGTGGCAGGTGCCTATAGTCTCAGCTGCTTGGGAGGCTGAGGCAAGAGAGTCGCTTGAACCCAAGAGTTGGAGGTTGCTGTGAGCTGTGATGCCATGGCACTCTACCCACAGCAGCAGCATGGGACTCTGTCTCCAAAAAAACAAATCTATTGCTTAAGGCAGTGGTTCTCAACCTTCCTAATACCACAGTGTATTTTCATTGTTTCAAAGGGATCACAACCCACAGATTGAGAACCACTGGCTTAAGGGTTCTACATTAATAGTATACAGAAGTTTGGAAACCCTCATACAAAGCATAATTAAAGTGGCAAGTACACAGTTGTCTGAGGATCAGTAATAATACATGTTAATAACAACACTTAAATTTTATCAAAAACTTCTTATGTGCCAGGCAGTATTATCAGTGTTTTTTATCTTGTGGCTCATTCAATCTTCATTCAGTAGATAGGCACTACTGTTAACCCTTTTATAAAAGAGTAAATTGAGGCCCAAAGAGATCAAGTAGCTTGCCCCTGGCCACTCATCTAATTAGTGACCAAGTTAGTCTTAAAACTGTAGCAACCTGGATTCATAACCCATGCACTTAATTTCAATGCCTCTTCTATATGTGTTAGGTAGAGAACAAGATGGGGCAGAATTTACTAGACAGGATTGATGTGGTATCCGTGAATGATTTTTAAATAAGATGATAAACTCAGCAGTCAGAATTCAGTAGTGAATCTAATCCTGATTTGGCTTATCCTGTGACCTGTTTTTTCATCTTGTTGGACATACCAATTGCTGGGCCTTCATAGTGATACAAAAATGAATTAATACTATAATTTTTAAATTATAATTAAAATCAGTGCATTTCCAAGCACTGATTACAAAGGTAGGTGTTCCTATTTGCAAATGAAAGTGATAATTTTATATAATCAGTTTTATGTTGGTAAGTGAATAGAGAAAAGCTGAAAGACACTAGAAGCAAAGAAACAAACTAAGATTAAACTATAGCAATCCAACAATGAATTAATGAAGCTTTAGCCCAGATCTCTCTGTTCTGCATCCAGTCCTTCCTTTATTTCCCCTAGTCACCACTGTTACCCTAACCACTTTTAATTCTGCTATATGAGCTCTCCCATTGACCCTCTAGTAGCAGCTTTCTTCCTTTGTTCCTTTTCTTTTCAGAGTTAGGGTCTCACTCTGTCACATAGGCTGGTGTGCAGTGGCATGATCACTGCTCACTGTAACCTTGAACGCCTTGGTTGTACTCATCCAAGTACGGACTGTGTTTTTTCTAAACAAAGATTTAAAAAAAGTGATTCTCGTGGTAAAAATTCAAAGTATTTAGTTAGTGGCAATGAAAAAGCAATCTTCCTGCCTCAGCCTTCCAAGTAGCTAGGACTACAGGGATGAGCCACCATGCCCAGCTGAGTTTTTTATTTTTTGTAGAGACAGGGTCTCTCCAGATTACCCAGGCTGGTCTTAAACTCCTACACTCAAGCAATCCTCCTGCCTCAGCCTCCCAGAGCAGTGGGTTTACAGGCATGAGCCACCTTGCACAGCCCTTTGCTCCTTTTTACTATTCATCAGAATTATTCCAGTATTCTCCTAAGTTTGCAAAGTCATATATATGTATATGACTCCAGATATATTTGTGGATATATATTTGTGTTCATTGTCATGTTCTGATTCTGTTTCTACTATTACAATTAGGAAAAAAACGTGGTTTTCTTTTTTTTTTGGCTGGGGCCAAGTTTGAACCTGGCACCTCTGGTTATATGGGGCTGGTGCCCTACTCCTTGAGCCATAAACACTGCCCCCAAAAATGTGGTTTGCTTTCCTACAAAGTTCCTGGGACTAGATTTCCATTTAGTCATGCTATTTCTTTTATATATGGATATTAGGCCTGAAAGTAAAGACTTAATTTATAATATGACAAAAAAGTTATGGGCCATAATTCACTAGGAGATGTATTGACCAATATGTGTTTTATTGTGCTTCTTTCTAGTAAAACTTGGAAAAGTACATGGCCACGTGGAGAGGCACCAGAAGTGCCCAGAAACACATTCAAGGCACACTAATGTCATTGATCAGGGAACGGTGACCAAGAAAAAGGGCCACAAGCGTAATGCACTTGAAAATACATTTCATCCAAGTACAGACTGTGTTTCTTCTAAACAGAGATTAAAAAAAGGTGACTCCTGTGGTAAAAATTCAAAGTGTTTATTTAGTGGCAATGAAAAATGTGCAAAAAAGAATGGATGTAGCAATGGAAAATGTACGAAAAAGAATGGATGCAAAAAATGTGGGAAAGCCTTCTTCCAGAAGTCAGACCTCATTGTGCATAACAGAACTCACACAGGAGAAAAGCCCTTTGTATGTACTGAATGTGGGAAAGCCTTCAGCAAGAATTCAAATCTCATTATACATCTGAGAGTCCATACTCAAGAGAAACCCTATGAGTGCATTGAATGTAGAAAGGCTTTCTCCCATAAGTCACATCTCATTGAACATCAGCGAATTCACACTGGAGAGAAGCCTTATGAATGTAATGAATGTGGAAAAGCCTTTTTCCAGAAGTCACACCTGAATGTTCATCAGAGAACTCACACTGGAGAAAAACCCTATGCATGTGATGAATGTGGGAGAGCCTTCCGTGTGAGGTCACACCTCTTTGTACACCGAAGAATACACACAGGAGAGAAGCCTTATGTATGCACTAAGTGTGAGAGAGCTTTCAGTGAAGTATCATGCCTTATTAGACACCAGAAAATCCATACTGGGGAGAAACCTTACGAATGTAGTGAGTGTAAAAAAGCCTTTTCTGAGAAGTCTGACCTCATTATACATCACAGAACTCACACAGGGGAAAAACCCTATGAATGCAATTACTGTGGAAAAACCTTCAGACATAGCTCAGGCCTCTGTCGGCATAGGAGAATTCATAAAGGAAAAGTTCCCTGAAAGAGAAATTAATGTGGGCATACCTTCAACTAGAATTTACAGTTATAGAAAGCCTTCAGTAGAAGTCAAATTTTATTATATATTGAGAAATCTTACTAAGTCTACAGATTTATTTACAAAAGTATGTAGCTATGTCCTATGTAAATCATATTCCAGATATGATTCCAAAGTATTTCTAGATGACATTACAGAAAGTATACCTGCTTCCTAGAGGATAAGTATTCACTGTGGACCACAAAGGCTTTTAAAATACAAATAAGTGGAATAGTCAGAACAAAAATTAGAAAACCATCTATGGATAATCAACAAGGTATGAAAACATTACTATAAGTGCTACTATTTACTACTCTTAAGTCCTGGCTGCACTACATTATGCTCTCTGCCAAATAACAGAAAACCTAAACATGTTGGAATTGCATATGTAAATCTACAATAATCATGAATATAAAATAAGTATTATAGATATAATGCCATCTACCAAGATTTTCCACATTCAACAATGCCATTTTCTCCTATCTTAAGACAATATGAATTATAAGCAAAATTATAGTGTTCAATAAGAATTCCAAAGTGTAACATAAATTCTTTTCCATTTGCTTGATGATATATATAAAACTGCTGCTTCTTGATCAGTGATAAGGTATGTAAAATCTCACATAAAAGTATATAAATATGAGATATCATATAAGACTCAATAAGCAAAAGAAAATATTCACGGTATCTTATAAGACTCACTATAATTTAAAACGTAGTTCTTGGTGGGTGAATCGCTTCCTGCTTACATAATGTTATGAGCTAAATAGCCTGCTCACCTGATCTATATGCTTTAACCCTAACCCCCAGTACCTCAGAATGTAACTTTGGACATGGGGTTCTAAAGAATATCTAAGTTAAAATGAAGCTGTTAAGATGTTCCCTAATTCAGTCTGACTGGTGTCCTTACAAGAACTGGAGATGAGGACACACAAGGAGAGGCCAAGGTCAGGTGTGCACAGTGGGACCACCATGTGAAGAAGGAGCAATGAGGTGGCCATCCATAAGCCAAAGAGAAAGCCCACAGAAGAAACTCACCCTGCTGCACTTTCATTGTGGACTTCTGCCTTCCAGAACTGTGAGAAAATAAACTTCTGTTGTTTAAGCCACTGAGTCTGTGGTATTTTATTACAGCAACCCAAAAGACAAATACCCATCCTTCTGCTGTGATTCACTGGAGTACTTCATTGGCTTAACTGCACAAATTATAAGCACTACATAAGCCAACCATATGATAGAGGGCTTGCTGTCCTACACACATTCTATCTATTTGGCATCCTAACAAATTAGTGAGAGAAATACTTGTCATAGGAATTTTACAATTCAGGAATGTTGTAAACTTAGCAAAGAGAATTGTTCATGATAATAAATACCATTTAATAGGCAGGGATGGGGTGGGGGCTAGCTATTCTACTGGAATGGCCATACCAGTAGAAATAAGTTTATGAATTAAAAGTGGAACACCATTCCCCTAAAATGAGTTGTTTTTTTTTTTTGAGATGGAGCCTCAAGCTATCCCCCTGGGCAGAGTGCTATGGCATCACAGCTCACAGCAACCTCCAACTCCTGGGCTCAAGCGAGTCTCCTGCCTCTGCCTCCCAAGTAGCTGGGACCACAGGCGCCCGCCACAACACCCGGCCATTTTTTGGTTGCAGCCATAATTGTTGTTTGGCCGGCCCAGGCTGGGGATTCGAACCCGA
>CAUYQV010143256.1:0-94714 GCA_963574575.1 Galagoides demidoff
CCCCCCCCCCAACCACCCCCCCCCCCCCACAACCCCCCCCACACCCCCCCAACACCCCCCCCCCCCCCCCCCCGGGGGCCGGGGGATGGCGGATTTCTTCAAGATGCCACTGTATATTTCTCAGGTTTATAGTGACGAGGAGGAGAAATGTTTGGAAAGTTGTCACAAATATAGTATAAAGAGGGTGCCGAAAAAACATATACACATTTTAAAACAGAAAAAACTGTATTCAATTTGTAATATTCAAGTCACATTTTACTTCTGCTGTTAAAAGTTGTGTTCAACATGAGTAGTACTCATCTTCTATTATTAGTGTAGATACATATATATGTACATATATATGCATCATGTATATATGTGTGTGTGTATATATATAGACAGACACAGAAAGAGAGAGGAGATATGTACTATTATGATATGCAAACCTAAGTAAGACATGCTTCTTAATTCAAGCTCACACAGGCTAGGAACAAAATGAGAAGCTTCTGGGAAAAAATGATATTGTATTACATTAATTCACAGGAATGAAGGCTTGTAAAAAGGAAATATCCTGGAAATTTCCATGAAATGAATTACAGTCACAATGTAGCAGTAGATCATTAGTTTTATTTTTAACTAATAGTTTATTATCTAATTATCAAATGGTCATTTAATTAAAATGATTGTGTTTAAGCCTAAATATTATGTGCATCCCCCCAGAACTTTATTGATCATGATTGACCGATCTTCTTTGGCTGCTGCTTTAAACGAATCATTGATGATTGAACGAGTTAGGCTGCAGGTGCCATAGTGGTGATGGATAGGTGAGGGGGTTCTGGAAGGAGTGGTTGCTTTCCTGGTAAGCCTGCTACTGTGAGAAGCAGCACTGAAAGCGATACTGCAAAACTGGATTCAGATCGTTTGAAATAATCTGGCAGCAATTTTTTAAAATCATGTCATTAAAAACATCAGACTAATCATCAAAACAATCCTACTGTGAATGACGTGGATGTCTTCAGCTGCCTCCAGGCCCAGGAGTCTGAATATGGATTTTACACAGTGTTAGCAATTTCTGGTTTGCACAACCTTCCACGGTCCTTTCTACTACTTCTTTTAGTTGCACTCTCTAAGTTATATTAAGTTCACTTTCATTTCAAAGTATTCATTTCTCCTATAGTTTTCAATAAATAGTCATTTTTAATTTTTTTTATTAAATTACAGCTGTGTACATTAATGCTTTTCTGGAGTACAATGTGCTGGTTTTATATACAATTTGAAATACATCAAACTGGTTAACATAGCCTTCACCATACTTTCATAATTATTGTGTTAAGACATTTATACTGTACACTTAATAGATTTGACATTTACCCTAGTAAAATGCTCTACTATGAAACCAACATATAAGCACCCACACTTCCTTATGAAAGCCCATGATGGAAGGGAAAGAGGAGGGAGAGAGGAAGAGAAGGGGGCAGGATGGGGCGAGGGAGGGTAATTGGTTAGACTACACTTACGGTGCATTTTACAAGGATAAATAGTTGTTTTTGTTAGCATCCAGCTCTCTTCCTCTTTGGGGATTGTCGCTACCCCCATACTCCTTGCCACAGTCCCTCAGGGGCCAGGCTGTACCTCCCACCTGAGAAACCCAAAGCAGAGATGGGTTCATTTGCCCCCTGTTGGTAGCTGGTGCAGGAACGCCTGGTCTAGGATGACCCCTATTGGCTTTTCTATCTCAAGCAACTCAAAGAAAACAGAATGATTAATTACTAAGAGCCCCCATGTTCTGATCTGGCCATTCCAATGAAGTATCAATACCTGAGCCCTCACTTCACAGCCTTTAAGCCTCATGTCTTCGAGGTTATTTTCCAGCACTGTTTCTCCTGTCTCCTGACAATGTTGAGATCCTTCCAATAAATCAACTTACTGTTATTTGCAATCCAAAGGATTCCTAAGTCTGTATCTAGTTTCTTCATTCAGTAATTATTTTTTAGGAGTTTTACTCTTATTAACACAGGAGTAGTGATTAGAAATAGGGAATGTTTCTATTGAAAAAGAGTGAAAATGAAGAGTGAAAAATGCTGGGACAATAAAACCCTGTGTTACAAGACCACATCATTGTCACTTTTTGTTAATTGGATGGAACCGCATATATTTACAAATAATTGGTGGAAATATGCTGATTTAACCAGCTAATATATGAGGGGCTACATTCATGAAGCAGTATTTGTAAAAGATCCTGTGTTCACACCAAGGCACCAGGTACTATAATGCTAGACATATCCAGTTTCACTGCATTATGGCCTGTAGTAGGACCGCTTCTCTTTGGCTTTCTTTCCCCATGGATATTGTATATTAATTTTAAACAATCTCTGGAATGAATGCTATAGTTAGCCTGCCTCAGTCTTTTTCCTCTTGTTGTTATTCCTAGAAGATAGATGAAATATAGTAATGAAAATCAGTGGATAAGTCTCAGCCAATAAATATTTTTCATGTGTTGCATGAATACCAGCAATTTTGATATGCAATTTCATGCAATGCATGAATATTTGGGATTGTGGAGTCAAAATTTCTGGTATTCTAAGTGTGCAGGTTTAAGGGGACCAGAAAGAACTTCTCAGAGCTGATCTGCTTTGAGAGAAGGGTTTATTGCAGAGTCTGGCTCATAGGAAAATTCAATTAAGATGTGTTGAAGGAGGGAGAGAAACAAGAAAGAGAAAGATAAAATGTAAGGAGAAGAGAAGGGAGGGAGAAAGTAAGAATGCATATAAGGTGGATTTTTGAACACCATTAAATAAGGGAATTTGATTTTTCCCTAGTCTTTGATGAATTTTAGGACTCATGTAGATGCTAGCACAATTTTCTATTAAAGGCAGTGAAACAGAGATTAAATCAGATATATATGACAATTATAAATTTCAAGTAGCAAAGTACTATGGAACCGTAAGTTATTGTTACACAGCAAGTTATAAGAAACCCAGCAGAGCCCACTGCAAGGTCTATGGGCTGATATCCAAATTTGATATTGTCACTGATTTGGCATTCCGTCTTATGGCCCCTCAACCATTCACCCCTCAACATTCATTATTTCACTGTAGTACCATGAGAAATAATGAAGTGCATAAATCCTTATGTCTTAAAGTTGTATAAGGTATTCAACTGCTACCATTTGGGAGACCAAAGAAAAGGTTTTCAGAGCTAGGAAAGGTAGTTAACTTCTATTAAAGTTTCTTTTTCATATTTCCTTCTTTCCTACTTTACAATTACCAGAAACTGATGTTTATAGAGAGCTTTTACAACTAGGGCATGATTGAAATTAATCACCAGTGATCGCCACAAACACACCTTATCTGAGGATTCAAAGTCATGGTCTTGGTAGAAGTCCATGGGCATGCAGCATGAAATTCAGAGACGTAAGGGAAATCAGGTCATAAATCATGTCGAGTGGGGTAAGAAATCTGAGAAGTGGTACAGATAAACTGCTTCTCCTATTTAGTCATTTGTCTAACAAATATCTCTTAAGCTATACTATATTATGCCAAAAAAAAAAAAAATGAGCTGAACTACAGAGATAGGTAAACCTCTAGAGACAATTTCACCAAGTATCAGTTACTTCACTGACCCTCAACAGACCTTTTAATCCCAACACTCCCCAATATGTAATTTCCAATTCGTGATTAATTTCCCATTTGAACTTGAATTTTTAGATAAATCTCTCTCGTCCTCAATGACTTCCATAATAAAATAGGAAGAATAAATCTAAACTGCCAGGAGCCCAGAGGCTGGACCACATAAACGTGCCCAATGAACCCAGCTCTCCATTGACTCAACTATGTTTCTGAAGACAAGGGTACGACAAGGTGTACCTCCTGATATGTAATTCCTCCCTTCCTTACCCTCAGGAGCCTCAGTCGATCCACTGTTTTGTACAAATTATAGTGTGCAGGATAATAATGTCATACTGCTATATATATTAATTTTTATTTTCATAGTGAACCAACTTTTCCATTTAGTTTGAATATGAGAAAACAGCTGTTAAAATAAGTAGCCTCTATAAGAGTTCATTATGAACATTATCTTCCAAAAAAAAATGCCATATTTTCTGAGAAATACATGTGTATAATATGGTAATCTTCTCTAACATACTCTTATCAAGAAATAAATCGTATTAAGACACAAAAAAGTATTGCATTTATTAAAATGAGTGAATTGATTTAAGCTTTCTTATGGTTTGTCAAATTTGTAAAATATTATATTTCTCTTCAGATAGAGTTACATACTGTGTGTAGCTCAAAGATAATCCCTATGGTCTTGGCATATGTTACTTAATTGTCTCAGAAGGAACCGCCATAAATAGCATGCTGTCATCCCCCACAGGCATTGGCTCATCTGTCCCAGTGGGGGCTCCAGACAGGGTGAGGTGCTCTAAGATATTTCTTAGTCTATGTAAATCACAGACATTACTTCTTCCCACTTCTCAATTGGTCAATTATGTATAAACATGTGTTAATAAAAATTTGTCTCTGTGCCTCTAAGGTACACACCCATAATGCTATGGGAGTATGATAAAGTATAAATTGCACACATTATTATTTGATTCAACCTACCTCATAAATTATGGTACAAAGTGCTTCTATAGAAAGAAATAAAACTCTATAAAAATTTCTAATGCCAAAATTGAAAAAAAAGAAAAAGATAGAATGAAAAAAATATGTTTTACTGTCTTTGTAACTTTGGTGAAGAAAACACTTAAGTTTTTCTTATAAGAATGAAGAAAACTAAAGAATATATTAAGTTTTGTAAATGCATTTGTATAAGCAGTTGAACTCCTGTCATAGAAAGTAGGGGTATAAAAATAAAATTCTGTATTATTAAAAATAAATACAGGAGGTATAATCAGCAAAAACGTATCTATGTGTGCATGGGTTTAGAAAATAAATATTCAAGAAAAATATCTTAGAAAATATTTAAGTTATGATTGTCCTGACAATGGGCCATACATATATCGACTAAGGTGCTATGAATTAAACAATGCAATAAGCAGTTGGATGTAAGGCTACTGAGATGCAGGAGAGGAATATACTAAGCATGTTGTAGTGAAGGGTGTAAAGTATTTAGAATCATAGAGCTTTATTTGTCATTATGGAGGATATATAACTTTGGACACATTGAACTTTTCTGAATATCAGTTATCTTCAGCAAAAAATAGAGAATTTTGGTAAGGCCAACCCTACTCATAGAGTTGTTACATGGAACAAGTGATATTAAAAAGTGATGCAAAGCAGTTTATAAATGTAGGTCATTGTTAGAAAAGTCTTAATAAAAATTCTTACTTTAAAAACATATTGAAAGATATTTAAAATTGATAACTATAAATTCATCATTATTTTTTGGAAACAATCAATATAAATTGTATCTGTCATCAATAAGCACTGCATTATATATTTATTTATTCATAGCATTATTGCAGTACATATGATGGATATATAAATAACTGAACATATTTAATATGTACACCTTGATGAGTTAGAACATACACTAAAACTATTGATACAATCACAACAATCAAGATAACAGACATCCAATACCTCCTAAAGTTTCCTTTTGATCCTTTGTTTTTATTTTTATTTAGTTTGTCTGTGGTCTTTTCTGCGGTAAAAATATTCAACATATTGAATGTTGAAAATGTTCTACAGCATTTTTCTAGAATTTACTCTTCTTGTGTCACTGAACAACTCCTCATTTCCCTCACCACCAGCCCTTGACCACCACTACAATATTCTCTGCTTCTATGAATTCAATTATTTTAGATACCTTATGTAAGTGGAAACATGCAGCATTTGTCCTTCTGTGACTGGCTTGTGTCATTTAACATAATGTCTTCTAGGTCCTCTGTGTTGCTACAAATAGCAGAATTTCATTCTTTTTAAAGGCTGAAGAATATTCCATTGTATCTATATACTACATTTTAAAATCCATTCATCTATCCATGGACACTTATTTTTATATTCTGTCCATTATGAATAAAGTTGCAAGGAATAAAGGAGGGCAAATATCTCTTGGAGATCCTCATTTCAATTCTTACCTATAATTTAGAATCAGAAGTAGAATCTGGTTACCATAGATCCCAAAGAAATGCCTGTATTTACTTTTATTATTCTCTTCACCAAAATTTTGAAGATATGAAATTTCTTAATCCACTCACAACTAATCAACTGTGTAGAAAACTATCAACTCATGGATTCAAGACAGACCAAAGGTCGATGCCAACAGCAAAACACAACACATCCAACATGTACACATAAAAATTGATACCTGAAAGAATAAGAATGCATCACTATCCAAAAAGCATTACACTGATTTTTGGAAGGGATGGAATTTTAACATGCTATGTTAGACAGACTTAGGTTAAGTGTGTTATTAATACTATTTAACATTTTTGTGAGTTCACACCCCCTATCCACTTATATATGGTTTATATACATCAGTTCCCAAAACATACGTCACAGGAAATGTAGTAAAATCATAGATGCATGAAGCAATTATTTTAGGATCTCCAGAATATCTTTGAAATTTTGAGACCATATATAAGAGAGACATTACATTAATTATTAATGTAAATAAAAGTGATCCCAAACAGCTAATCCTAAACAAAAGGTCTCTATTTACCAGAAAAATCATCAACTATTTATGAACTATAAGAATAATGAATAATTAAAGAGAATTAAAGAGATAAGGATAGGATATTAATTCACTAAAATAAAATAATAATAATAATAATGAAAGAAAACAGGAAGCCTTTCTTCATGATTCAGCATCATTCTAGGTCAGTTTAATATATTAACCCAACGACAGAGTACTTTTAATAAAAATATTTTGAACCCTTACTCACACTTGCATTTATTAAATTTTATCCTACTTGTAACCAACATAACCACACATAGGTCCAATGGGGAATATGCTTCATCATTCACTAAAAGTAAAACATGCACAATTGAGAAATGTTTACGCCATATGGTATCTTCAACTTCTGTGTCTGAGAAAAACTTGGAAATCAATATTGCAAATTGTAGTGGGAAATCTATATAGTGTATAAAATAAGGGCTTTTATTTATTTGAGGACTATGCCACAATTTTCCTACCTTCCTTTCTCCCTCCTTCCTTCTTTTTTCCTTCCTTCCGTCCTTCCTTCCTTCCTTCCTTCCTCTGTTTGTCTCTTTAATTCATTTATATTCACTCAAAACCCATTCATTCATCATATAGGTGATTACTGTACAAGAAGCATTGTGTTATATGGTGGGAACACAGACATGAATAAAATAGTCTGCCTTTTAGGATCTTTCACAAAAAAAAAATGTTAACTTTCATATTAATTTATAAGGAATTCATTGGTTAAGTTAGAATGCTCTGCCAGAGATGTATAAAACCCTCCTATAGTAGAGGGTATTATACATCCATAGTAGACTATAATAGTAGATTAAAGTTTATAAACACATAATTATAAAATAACTAATGTAGGAACATGCTGCTACAAAAGCGGAAACAGTGGGGGTCCCCCATCACAGTAGGAAATATTGGGGTAGCATACTGTATATGTGATTCAGTAAATCCATGGGTAATCTGAGAAAGAAAAGTTATAAATACATAAGGGCAGGATTTCATTTCTAGAAATATGATAGATAAATATATCTAGGAGTATTTCCTTCCACAAAATTACTAAATTTGACTAAATCTCACCTTTTGAATGTGTTGCTGGGTTTGCAATAGAGAACTCCTCAAAGATACCCCTATAAAAATGGATTCAGCTAGGTCTGCAAATGATCTAGGGGAAGGAGAAGAAACATAATTTCCAGGAGAAAACGTCCATAAATATCAGGAGTCTGTCATCAAATCTGTATGTGGGCCAGAGTAAGGAGCAGATTTTGCTAAGCCAGACTAAAATGGCTCCAAGCAGAGAAAATAGAAGTATTTTTTAGAGTAAAATTTTCTCAACTTAAGCTTATTATGATATTACAGATAAAAGTCAACAAAATATAAACTTATACTCAAGAATGACCAAACACTGTATTTGCTATTTGGGTTTTTTTCTGGTTCCATATGAATTGAAGTACTATTTTCTCAAGATCTTCAAAGTATGACATTGGTGCTTTGATGCGGATTGCATTAAATTTATACATTGCTTTAAGTAGTATGGACATTTAATTTTTAATTTTTTTTTTTGAGACAGTCTCACTATGTCACCCTTGCTAGAGTGGTGTCCTGTCACAGCTCACAGCAACCTCAAGCTCTTGGGCTTAAGTGATTCTCTTGCCTCAGCCTCCCAAGTAGCTGGGACTACAGGTGCCTGCCACAAAGCCCGGCTATTTTTTTGTGGTAGTTGTCAGTATTGTTTGGCAGGCCCAAGTTGTATTCAAACCCACCAGCTCTGCTGGATGTAACTGGTGCCCTAGCCTCTGGGCTATAGATGCTGAACCAGTGATATAGACATTTCAACAATGTTGATTCTTCCCAGCCATGAACATGGTATGTTATTCCATTTGTTGACATCTTCTGCTGTTTCCTTTCTCAAAGTTTCATAATTCTCTGTAGAGATCTTTCATGTTTTTTGTTAGATATGTTCCCCGATATTTCATCTTCTTTGGTGCTATTACAAAAGGAATAGCGTCTTTGATTTTGTTCTTGCCTTGACAAATGTTGGCATACACGAAGACTACTGATTTGTGGGTATTGATTTTATAACCTGAGATGCTGCTATATCTGGTGGAATCACACTGCCAATCTTCAGGTTATATTACCCGGCTACAGTGATCAGAACAGCATGGTACTGGTACAAAAATAGAGACATAGATCTATGGAATAGGGTAGAGAATCTAGAGATGAACCCAGCCTCATCATTTAGTCTTTGAGAAGCCTAACAAAAACATGTAATGGGGAAAAGAATCCTTATTTAACATGTGGTGCTGGGAGAACTTGTTATACACATGCAGAAAACTGAAACTAGACCTATACTTCTCACCATTGACAAAAATTGATCCTTGTTGGATAAAAGATTTAAGTTTAAAACACAATCATGAGAAAACCACATGCAGTAGGAACAGTTTTCAGGGTCTTAGTGCTCACCAGCTTAATTGTACCTCCTGAACTTGAGCTCAATATATTGTTTTACATTTGTTGCTTCTTTTTTTCAGTTTTCTTCCTTAATTTTTTCATTCTCTCTTTTTTCTCTGGTATTGTTGTGTTTTTGTTTAGCTTTTTGTTTTTACTTATTTTTTTTCTTTTACTTTTTTCAACAGCAAGAGCTCCTCCATTTCTGTTATACCTTTTGGCTTCTTTTATTATTTTTATTTTTTATTTATCTCTTTTTTTCACTTTTTAGGTAGACATTTTTCTACTTTTATCATCTTTCCCACAAATTTCTCTTACAACACCTAAGACATTACTTCTTACTTCTTTATCTCATAAAATTATATTTTTAATTTTTAATTAGTTAATTTATTTTCATCCTCTATGAGGACTGAGGGGACATGGCATTGGTCTGGCTTGGGGGTCATGGCATTGGACTGGTTCAAGGATGCTGCAAGCTCATGGTAGTGGGTATCTTTCTAGCTTTAACATTTGGAAAGAAGCTATTGGTAGACCTCTATAGGGACATACTGTTGGTTTCATTCTATATTTGGTGGAGTTGGGTTCTTGCTTTTGCCCAGACTCTAAGAAGCTGCTTTGAGGTACCCACCCAGCTTTCCCCCAAAGTCCTACAGCTGCAAGTATGGTTAAATCACCCTGCCTAATACCACAATTTCTTCTGTCATTCTCTTTTTATTTTTATCCTTTTTCTCTCACTTTTTAAAAAAAATTCTTACCTTATGCCTCTGCTCTTTTGGTTCTTCTTTTTGTTTTTTATTTCTTTATCTCTTCTCACTGTTTACATTTATCTTTCTTTTTGGCCTTCTACCTAAAGGCCACTTTGACACCTAAACTTTTGCACAAGAAAATTTAAAGTGAAGGAGGTAGAAAGAAGGAAAAAGTATGGGAAGGAAGTGAATGAGAAGGAAACACATATGCGGAAGAATGAACAGAAAAATTCTGGCAACACGAAAGCCAAAATAGAGCACCGCCCAAAAAGATCATGAGGTAAGTATTGCAGAGGATTCCACATATAAAGAGTTAATGAAAATGACAGAAAGGAATTTGAAATGTGGAGAGAAAAAATAATAAAGGGAATTGATGAGAAAGTGGAAAAATAGAACTAAAATGTTGATGAAAAAATGAAGAATTTAGAAAAAAATATGATGGAGCTTAAGAACTTAAAAGAGGCAATCAGGGAACTTAAAGATACAGTAGAGATTATCAATAACATATTAGACCATGAAGAAGAAAGACTTTCAGAGATAGAGGATAAAGTTCTTGCACTAACACAAGTGGTTAAAGAGGCAGAAAATAAGAGAGAGAAAACAGAATAACAAAATAATAACAGAATACCAGATTGCCTCAGAGAATTATGTTTGCATTAAGACATACTAATTATAGGTACTCTTGAAAGGGAAGAAGAGTATCCACCCAAAGGAATGGATGCCTAATGGAGGATATCATAAATGAAAGCTTCCTAAGTATTACTAAAGTTTCCAAACACTCCTATAAGAAAGATATTGAATTCTGGGCACTTGCAACACAAATAGAGCATCTCCAAGACAGATTGTAGTGAACCTGTCCAAAATCAAGAAGAAAGAGAAAATTCTGCAAGCAACCAAGAGTAAGCACCAATTGACCCACAGGGGCAAATCCATTAGGGTGACAATGGACTTCTCAGCTGAAACTTTCTAAGTAAGGAGAAAATGGTCAGCTCCCTTTAATTTTCTTAAAAAAATAAATTTTACCCCAGAATTCTGTTTTCTGCCAAACTAACCTTCAAAATTGATAGAGAATTCAAATCTTTTACTAATGTGGAAACATTGAGGAAATTTGCCACAACACGACCAGCTTTACAGGAAATATTTAGACCAACTTTCCATACTGACCATCACATTGGACCACCAGCAAACTTAACACCCTAAAACTAAAGGACAAAATCTAGCTTTCACGATGACACAAAGAAAAAAACTAAGCAATGGAGCTTCACAAAATAAGATGAATAGAACTTCACCACACTTATCAGTTCTCTCAACAAATGTAAATGGCTTGAGTTCCCCACTGAAGAGGCACAGGCTGGCTCATATAATGTCTCCTGGAAACACATCTAACTTTGAAAACAAAACAAAACAAGACTCCCAGTAAAGGTTAAAGGGTTGGAAAACAATATTTCAGGTGAATAGAAACTGGAAGAAAGGAGGGTCACAATCTTATTTTCAGATATAAGTAGATTTAGAGCCACTAAATTTAAGAAAGGCAAATATGGTCACTTCATATGAGTCAAGGGAACAATACATCAAGAAACATTTCAATTCTAAATATTTATGCACCCACTTAAGTGCCCCAGATTTATAAAATAGACTTTTATTGGTCTGAGCAATATGATATCCTATAAAATCATAATAGGTGGGAACTTTAACACCCCTCTTACAGAGCTGGAGAGACCCTATAAAAGGAAACTAAACAAAGATACAAGAAACTTGAAACCCTAGAACAAATGGGCTTAATAAACATACACAGAACACACCATCCCGAAGCTAAGGAATGTATGTTATTCTTATCAGCCCATGGAACATTCTTCCAAATAGATCATATCCTAGGTCACAAATCAAACATCAACCAAATTAAAAGAATTGAAATTATACCTTGTAACTTCTCAGACCACAGGCAGTAAAGGTGGAACTCAACCCCAACAAAAATTTTCATCCCCACACAGGCATGAAAACTAAACAATCTTGTGCTGAATGACAGGTTGGTTAAGGAAGAGATAAAAGAGGAAATTATTAAACATGACAACAATAAAGCTACAGTTACCAAAACCTGTGAGATACTGCAAAAGCAGTCCTAAGAGGGCAATTTGTTGCATTAGATGCTTACATCCAAAAAACCTGAAAGAGAGGTCATAAACCATCTAATGAATCATCTTAACAAAATTGAAAAGGAAGAGCAATCCACCTCCAAACCCTGCAGTAGAAAAGAAATAACCAAAAATAAATCAGAAATAAGTGAAATTGAAAATAAAAGAATCATTCAGAAAAACAATAAAACAAAAAATTGGTTCCTCAAAAAGATAAATAAAATCAATAAACCTTTGATCAGATTAACTAGAAACAAAAAAGTAATATCTCTAATAATCTCAATCAGAAATGAAAAAGAAGAAATAGTAACATATACCACTGAGAGAAAAGAGATTGTCTCTAACTACTACAAGATACTCTATGCCCAGGTATTTGACAATGTAGTGGAAATGAATCAATATCTAGAATAATACTATCTCCCTAGATTTAACCAAAAAGAAATAGATCTCTTGAACAGACCAATATCAAGGACAGAGATTGAAGAAACAATGAAAATCCTTCCAACAAAAAAATTCTAGGAACAGATGGCTTCACTTCAGCGTTCTATCAAACCTTCAAGATGAGCTTGTACCTATGCTGTATAACCTATTCCAAAACATTGAGAGAGAAGAAATCTTCCCTAACACATTCTATGAAAAAACTCAGCCTGATTGCAAAACCAAGAAAGGATAGAACTAAAACAGAAAACTACAGACCAATTTCAGAAATTAATATTAATGTAGAAATACTAAATAAAATCTTAGTCAATAGATTACAGCTTCTCATTAAAAAAGGCATACATCATGATTAAGTAAATTTTATCCCAGGGATTTAAGGCTGGTTTAACATAACAAGGCCATAAACATAATTCACCATACCAATAGAAGTAAAAACAAAGACCCTATAATTCTGTCAATAAATACAAAAAAATGCATTTGATAAAATTCATCATCTTTTTTAGCAAAAACACTTAGGAGTATAGGTATAAGTGGTATATTTCTTAAGATGGCTGATGCTATCTACAACAAACCCACAGATAATACCATACTGAATGGTGTAAAACTGAAAGCTTTTCCACTTAGACCAGGAACCAGACAAGGAGGTCCTTTATCACCACTACTATTCAACATTATGCTGGAAGTTCTAGCTAATGCAATTAAGCAAGAGAAGGATATAAATGGCATCCAAATGGGGGCAGAAGAGATCAAATTCTCAGTGTTTGCCTATGATATGATCTTATACTTAGCAAACCCCATGACTCAACCACAAAACTCCTGGAAGTGATCAAGAAACACAGTAGTGTTGCAGGGTATAAAATCAATGTCCACAAATCCGTAGCCTTTGGATATACCAGTAACAGCCAAGTTGAGAAACTAATCAAAGATTGAATTCCCTTCACAGTAGCTTCAAAGAAAATGAAATACCTTATGAAGAAAATTATAAAACTCTAAGAAAAGAAATAGCAAAAGACATCAAGAAATAGAAAAACATACCATGCTCTTGGCCGGGAAGAATCAACATTGTTATAATGTCTATTCTACCCACAGCATTCTATAGATTCAATGTAATCCCCATTATAATACCAACATCATACTTTGAAGAACCGGAAAAATGGTAGCTCATTTTGTATGGAGCCAGAAAAAAAAATCCCATATAGCCAAGGCAATTTTTGTTATAAAAACAATGCTAGAGGCATCATCTACCAGACTTTCACTCATATTACAAGTCCTTACCAACCAAACCAGCATGAGGTTAGCAGAAAAATAGGGACATGGACATGTGGTCCTGAATACAAAATCAAGAGATGAAAACAGCCTCTTATAGTCATCTGATATTTGATTAACCAAACAAAAAATATACTATGTAAAAGAACCCCTATTCAATAAATGGTGCTGGGAAAATTGGATAACCACATGTAAAAGACTAAAACTGAACCTGCATCTTTAACCACTTACTCTGACATTTCAAACCATTGTGTTATTGAGGAATAGTAGTAAGCAATTGCTAGTCATTACACTGGGTTGACTAAAAATACATAGTCAAATTTTAAGGGTACCCAGTACAAGATCAAAAGAAAAAAGTTGGTTATTCTCAAAAAGTAGGGAGAAGCAGATAGAAAGGGGGAAAATAACAAATAAGCAAATATCAAGAAATGGAAAATAAAGGAAAAACAATCAATTATAAAGAAATATAGAAATATTGAATTGAAATAGTAACATTGTAAACAAATTCAAACATACCTATAATTTTAATAAACATAAACATACTAAGTTTTTCATTTATAAGACAATGGTTTTCATATTTAATTTACCAAAATAAAGATACATGCTGTTTAGAGTCTATACATAGAAAAGTTAAGGGTAAAATGATTTAAATTATATAACACAAATATCAAGAAAACCCTGTTGTAGGCAGATTAATGTCAGCCAAGTGGATTTTATAATGAAAAGATCATTATAGATATAGAGGATCATTATACTATGTTAATTATTAAATACATTGACAGAGAAAACACAGGGATTTTAAGCTTAATCATGTAAAATCAGAAATACAAATTAATTGATTGCACTGTGGTAGAAATTGTTCAGATTTCAACCACAGTTAAGGTTGCAAAAGAGTTCTTTTAATCCTTGATAAATTAGGCAGAAAAGATAAATAATGATATAAAATAATATTTTAATAACATATTGGTAAACTGTATTACATTAATATAAACACAAACTGTGTAAGTATGAACTTGAGTCCATACATAACATGAATAAATGGTGTATTCAAACTACTTAATTAAACATATTGTTCAAATGTTTTATGTTGAAACATTACAACACGTCCAATATCTATCTCTACACATTAACATATTAACATTGAAAATGAAATATAAAAATAATACTATTGTGTACAACAGTTAGAGATAACACATTCTTCTCAAATATATGTGAAATATTTAGGAAAAATGACGATTTAGCAGTCCTCAATAAGGAAAATAAACCCACAGACATAAATGATAAAAATGTAATTAAGTTAGAACTCACAAAAATATAAATTTTAAAATCTCTATACATTTGGAAATGTGAATAATCCTAAATAACTCATGGAGCAAAAGTAAGGAGATCAAAAAGAAATCAAGAATATTTAGGTAATATTTAGTACAAGTATGTGTACTGTCAAATGAACAAAAAATCAGCTGTATTTGTATGTATTACCAATGAGCAACTGGAAAATGAAATACAAAATAATATCAATTATATTGATGTTGCAACAAAAAATAATTAGAAATATACCTTACAAAAATGCTTAGTGATATATACATACATATATGTACATATTTATATATATATGTGTATATCTGGACTTGGGGAATTTAGGAAATAAGGATATGAAATGGAAATATATGGTACTGAATATATAATTTAGAAGATAAGCTAGACTGAAAATTAAGAATGTTAACATCCTACTTCAGAAGTGAGCAAACTAAGAAAACAGCAAAATAAAGTTAACTTAAGGAAAAAGAAGATGAAATAAAGATAACACCAGGAATTTAGAAAAGAACAACATATGGATCAAAAAAGTACAAGTTCATGCATTGAAAAGTCTAGTAAAATAGGTAAGTGATCAGCAAAGTTAAGGAAGAAAAAGAGAGAGGGCAAAAATAAACATCTTTAGGATCATGAAATGGGCACATAAGTTGCACAATGTAGTGAAAAGTAGTATTAGTAAATTGATTGCAATTATTCTAGAGACACTGAGATAAAAAAGGGCAAATACACAGGAAAGTAAAACTTAACAAAATTAAATTGCAAAAGCAAAGACTCAAAGGCTCACATCAATGTTCTTTCAAGTGGTTAAGAAAAAAGGCGAAATAATTGTAAAGACCCTATGGGAAAACCACAGGTCCAGATGGTTTTATTGGCAAATTCTACATAATTTCAACAAATAGATCATTTCTATCATGTGTAATAAACACGAGAGAATGCTTCACCATCTTTTCTATTAAAGCAATATGATCTTTCTTTGAATCCAGACAATACTAGCATGAGAAAACCAATTTACAGGCCAATCTTACTGTGAATATAGATCAAAAGTCTTTATACTCACAAGCCAAATCCTACAGTGTATAAAAATGATTATCCATCATAAGCAAGTTGAATTTATCCCAGGATTTAAAGGCTGGATTAACATTAGAAAATATATAATGTTAATTTACCACATAAAAAGATTAAAGGAGAAATGTATGATAATCACCATATGATAAATTCAAAAGCAGCAGAAAAATGTATTTGATAATATTCAACACCTATTTATCATTAATTCTCCTAGGAAGGTTATCTATTAAAGAAATCTACCAGAAAACTCTCAGCAAGCAGTATTTCAATTGAAAATATTCAAAAATAGTCAAAGCATTTTCCTAAAATTATCATGACTTTTATTTAAATAAAAACCTAGCCAGCACTAGAAAAAGGAAAGTAAACAAATAAATAAAGATAGGCAAATGATCTTTTTAAAAAACAACAGATGCTACGATTATTTACATACATAAACCAAAGGAGTTTACAGTAAAATTATTAGTAATAAGAAATCTAGCCTGACGCATTCACTCATGCCTGTAATCCTAGCACTTGGGGGTGCCCAGGTGGGGTGGATATATTGAGTGCATCAGTTTGAGACCAGCCTGAGCAAGAGCAAGACTCGGGCATGTGGCTGGCACCTGTAGTTCTAGCTACTTAGGAGGCTGAGGCAAGGGAATCAATTGAGCCCAAGAGTTTGAGGTTGCTGTGAGCTATGACTGCACAGTACTCTACTTAGGGCAATAAGATGAGACTCTGTTTCAAAAAAAAAAGAAATAAAAGAAATTCTAGACCTCCTTAAGATAAATATACAAAAATCTATGGCACTTCTGTTCAACAATTGTGTGTGTGTGTGTGTGTGTGTGTGTGTATTTTAAAAGCAGTACAATCTATAATAGTTATAAAAATCATTAAATTCTTAGGAATAGTTACAAAACCATTGAAGTCCTAAGAATAAGTCCAATGAAATATATGCTACAAAATTTTGAAAATTTATTTCAGATTAATATTAGGGTACAAACAATTAGGTTATGTTGTTTGCATTTGTTAGGTAAAGTCCAAGTTGTAGTTGAGCCCTTCAAGTTGAAGGTGTACTGTGGACCCTTACATTGTGCCTATTAGTTGAGAACACATCAATCCTCTTCCTCTTCCCCTCTCCTCACTCACTCCACCCTCTCCCCTGCCTTTAATTTAATTTAATTTTTCTAGTGTATGTGTTTAGTTGTTCATCTACTGGTTTCACATTAGTATTGAGTACACTGGATACTGGCTTTTTCATTCTTGTGATGTTTTACTAAGGATAAAGTGTTACCATTCCATCCAGGTTAATACAAAATATGTGAAGTCTCTATCTTTTTATGGCTGATTTGTATTACATGGTATACATATGCCACAGTTTATTAATCCATTTGTGGTTTCATAGGTACAAGGGTTGATCTTGGCGATTGTGAACTGAGCTGCAATAAACATTCTAGTGCAAATGTACTTATGGTAAAATTTTTTTTTTCTTCTGGGTAGAAACCTCGTATGGGATTGTGTGATCAGATGGAAGCTCTACTTTTAGTTCTTTGAGAATTCTCCATCCTTCTTTGCAAAGAGGCTATATTAGTTTACAATCCCACCAACAATGTGAAAGTGTTCCCTTCTCTCCACAACCATGCCAGCATTTGCAGCTTTGGGACTTTTGATGAGGGCTTTTCTCAGTTGGGTTACATGATACTCCAAGATGGTTTTGATTTGCATTTTTCTCATGATTAGGGGTGATGAGCATTTTTTAAATGTTTGTCGGCCATACATCTCTCTTCTTTGGAGAAAATTGTGTTTGTTTCTCCTGCCCAATGACAAATGGGATTATTTACTCTTTTTTATGGAATAATTTGAGCTCTCCATAGCTTTTGGTTATCAGTCCTTTGTCAGACTTATAACATGCAAATATCTTTTCCCATTCTGAAGGTTATCTGTTTGCTTTGTGTCCTTCGCAATGCAGAAGCTTTTTAGATTAATTAACTCTCATGTATCTATTTTTGTTGTTGAGAATGCCAATGGAATCTTGTTTATAAAATCTTTCCCAGACCACTATCATCGATGGATTTTTCCATACTTTTTCTAGGATTTGTATTGTGTTGTATCTTAGTTTTAAATGTTTTGTACATCTTTAGTCAATTTTCATAAGTGGTGGGAAGTACAGGTCCAGTTTCAGATTTTTACATGTGGATATCCAGTTCTCCCAGCACCACCTATTAAGTAGGGATTCTTTTCACTAGTGTATACTTTCATTTGGTTTATTGAAAGGTTGATGGTAATATGAGGCTGGTTTCATCTCTTGGTTTTCTCTTCTGTTCCATATATCTTTGCCTCCATTTTTGTGTCACTATCAGACTGTTTTAATCACTGTGGATTTATAATATAATATGAAGTCTGATAAAGTAATGCCTCCAGAGATTCAATCACAAGACTTCTGGTAGTGATCAAGAAATATACCAATGTCTTGGGATATAAAATCAATGTCAACAAATCAGTAGCCTTCGTATTCACTAATAACAATCAGGCTAAGAAGCAGATCAAGGACATGGTACCATTCACAGTAGCTTCAAAGAAAATCAAATAACTGAGAATATACCTAAAGGTATATTGAAAGGTGAAGGGTCTCTACAGAGAGAATTATGAAACCCTAAGAAAGGAAAGAGCAGACTACATTAACAAATGGAAGAACATACTATGTTCTTGGGTGGGAAAAATCAACATTGTTAAATGTCTGTACTACCCAAAGCAATCTACGGATTTAATGCAATTCCATTAAAATATAAACATCATACTTTGAAGAACTCAAAAAAATAGTTCTTCATTTTGTATAAAAAAATCCCATATAGCCAATGCTAAAACTTTTATGGCGAAGTTTAGAAGACATGTTGGAAAACACTGAAAAGACAAACAAATAGATATATCAAATTAGTGGGATAGAATATTTCAGTATTATAAAGATTTCAATTTTCCTAAAACTTGTATATATTTACTATTGAGAATTAATTGCAGATAAGTTTTAAAGATATACAGTAGAACTCCATAGATGCCCACCTCCTTACATTGATCACTTCCTTAAATTGACATAGTTTTCATAGACCACATGGCGTGTACCACATGTATGCTGAAGTACAATAGCCCTGGTTCCTTATGGTGACCCCTTCTGTATGTTGCCCAGCTTGTTATAGTCCCTTTGGTGGTCAGCTTACAGAGGTTCCACTGTATTTTAAAATTCAAGTGGAAAATAAAGATGAATTTTCCTATTATTTTAGGATAGGGAAGAGTTTCTTAAAAAGTACTTCTAAATATGTAATTACCTTAAAAAATAGTGATGTCTGATCTGACATCTTTTTTTATGACACATATACTTAAAAATAATGTCCAAAATATAAAATGAATGACAAGTCAATAAGAAACAGACAAATACAAATTTAAAATTAATAAAAGATATGAACAGATATTTCACAAAAGAGGAAGCACAAATAGTGAATAGATACAGGAAAAGATACACAAACTTAGTAGCTTTCAGGCATTTACCAATTAAAACTACCATGAGAAATGATTATAAATAAACTGGATTTGTGACCCTAGTTCCCCTGAACTGATGAATAGATAAAGAAAATGTGGTTCATATACACCCTGGAATATTACTCATCCATAAAAAACAACGGAATAATTTCTCTCCTAGCAACTTGGACAAAACTGGAATCATTATCCTAAGTGAAGTATTTCAGGAACAGAAGAAAAAATACTGCATATACACACTTATAAGTAGGAGCTAAGCAGTGGGTATGCGAGGTCTTAAAGCTGAGCAGAACATATACATGGTACAATAAAATTTGAAAATTCAGAGGGTGGGAGGGGCAGGGAGGGGATTAGAAATTACCAATCAGGTACAATATACACTATTTGGTTGATGGGTACACGAAAAACCCTGACTAAACTACTATACGGTTTATCTGTGTATCAAAAAACTATTTCTACCCCCAGAAATATATTGCAAATTTTAAAACTTGATTCAAAATAAATAAATAAAATTTCTGAAATAAAAATATTCAAAATAAATAAATGATATTTGAAAATTAAGAAATCTGACAATATCGAATGTGGCTTAGGAAAAGCTAGGGACCTGGCATACAAAGAATGCTCCAGAAATAAATGTTTACCTATTGCATAAAATGCACATTACAAACTCAAAGAGGAAGATTACCAGTTTCTAATGAGAATTAAGAAGTGGCGAGAATGATGTTAGCATTGAAAAAAATAAGCAAGCTAGTGAAGAAGTCAAATTTGTAGGTAATTTTCTTGTTAGATATTTTAAGTTTGGATTGAAGTTATGATGTATAAGAAAATATAAAGCATAAGTCTTTGTTCACGCAGGTCTGGCACTTGATAGAGTTATAGGTGTGCTCTTTTTAAATGTCTGCAGGGCTGTTTAAATTGAGTTCCCATAAGTGTCTGAGTAGCATCCTCTTTTGCTTTCCAAAGCGCCCCCTTTGGGCTGAAAATGTATATTGCCACCCTATGTGAGTCCCTTTCAGTCTTATGCTATATTGTGATAAGGACTCATAAACCTTGAGAGTTGATGATAAACAGGATCCTCATATTATTAGACAGAGTATCTAAAACAGTAGGAAAATAGTATCAGATGATTTTGAAATGAAATGCTCCAGGGATAGTCAAAATGGGTACTCACCATGTATGTAAATCTTTTCTTTTTTCTTGGATAATTATTTATAATCACTTTTATAATTAGTTGATAGAAAATGGAGAGTTGAAAGTTGTTCCCCTTTATCAAGAGCTAAGCCTTGACATAGTGCTATTGCTGGAATGGATGACTATTTCCCAAGAGCATGTGCTACATGTTTAATTTGTGAGGAACACAGCTATAATATGCATGCCAACATGTTAGGGAAATTTGCAAAAACCTCCACATCCATTAACTACACATTATTATATTGAAATGTCTGATCACTGGCATGCATTATAAAGGCTTTTAAACCTGTATCAACCATTCCCATTGATTAACACAGACAGAAGAAGGGAGTATTCTAACTGGACAGATTCCACCTTTTGAATATTTGGTTCAATTTTCAATGTCAAATGTAGACTACATTAATTCAGACTTGGCTTTTATTCTTTCCCACCCCTCAAACTTAAAAACTACAGGGTAATATGAGGCAATTGAATTTATAAGCATTCATCAAAGAGTATTTTTGGCAGCATTGTATCACAAAGACTGACACTGGCGTATATAAAACAATACATGTGCGAGCCTGCAAAGGAAGGAAATGTGAAGAGAATGTCCGTTATATAACTTAAAGCTGTTTTTTTCTGGATCAAATAAAATTATAGAGGCGCCATGCATAATACTGTTGCTGAAGGCCATCATAAACCCTGGTTTTCATGAGGTTATATAGTCTTTTCACCATGAAAAAGAATTCCTTCTGTATTTAACTTGCCAAAGCAGTGAGAAAGCCTGGGAAAGAGAACCTTTATTTTCTCCAATTAAAAAATAGTACCTACAAAATAAGACATTTGAAGGTAGAAGAAATCAAACTGTAGATGCCTAAATGCCCTTTTTCTGAAACCGGGTGTTTTCTTTCTTGATGTACTAGATATATATCATGTGGTTATAGTTGTCTCTCGTTAGTGTGTTTTAAAAATGAGGAGACATATTTGCATGCTACACCAATTTATATTTCAAGTATCTTTATGAAAGTTAACATGCAAATGGCATGGGATGATGAGACAAATTGGTAAGCATCTTGTCACTCACCCACTGCTTATGATTCAAAATCACAAGTTCTACCCTTTTAAATGAGAAGGAAAACTAATTTCAAAAAGCTCACAACTTGCTAACTTCATTATACACTGGAGACCTTTTTTAAAAATAAGAATCCAGGAAAGATGAAAATTTGAGGTACACCTGGATCAGTTTCCGATAGAGAATATTTGCATGTTCAGAAATAATCTAAATGTGTTACTAAACCTTTCAGTCAAGGAGACAGATATTTAAGTAGTGAGGGGTTTTATTTATCTTTTTAAATGTGAATTAGACTCAATATATATGCCATCAAGATAAAATGAGCATGATAATTTAAATCAGCTAGTCATTCCATCTCAGGTCATTTCTTAGTCTGTTATGCTAGTGTCAGTTGTAAAACAGATTATAATTCTTTCTTCAATCTGCTGTTAAACTTATGTAACATCCTTTCCAGTATCACATTAGAGAGTAGATAATGTTAGTTTGTTCCGTTATTGGTGATGCTGAGTTTGATCTTTTGGTTTAGGTAGTTCCTGAGATCTCCAGTTTTTTCTCTTTGTACGTTAATATGTGATTTGTGGGGTGATACAGAAAAGCTGTGTGAGTATTCTGTTCTCTGATAGGTTTTCACCAACAATTTTAGTAACCACTCACAATTTTTTACTTGAAGTAACCATGTCTATATTTGTGCCAAGGGTTTCTTCTACATTTCTTAGTAGACAGGAGGTCGTTAGGAAAACAGACCCTATAAGTCCCCATTTTAATTATCTGTTTTTTAGTATCCATAAGGACACATGAATTTTTTGCTTAACCAGTATTTTATAATACATTTATGTCAACGTTTATTTTATGGCAAGTTGTCTATAATATGGCCAAGAAAGAAAGCCTCTTCTAGATTGTTCCTATGTCCTTTAAACATGGTCTACTTGGTTTTTGAGTACTCTTCAGTTACCAATGTAAAAGATATGACAACCAAGTAATTAAAATTGACACTTAATTGAATCTTTAACTAAAGATGAAGAAAAACAGCTATAATAGGCATTATTGAGACAACTGGGAAAATGTGAATATTCATGACGATTTTAGATGGATTTTAATTTTTATTTGGTATTGAAAACAAATAAGGACTTCAAGTTATAGTAAATTTAAATGCTTGCTTCAGTAAGCAAAAATAGTAAGAGAGATTCAATTCGAATACAGCTAAAATCATGTGCATTGTGCAATCTAAGACCAAAAAATAAACTACTTGTTAAGCAAATGGAAGAAAAAAGGTACAATTAATTGAATTTTCACTTAGCATGCTTCTTTATTAAAAATTTCTATTGTTATACTCATCAGAAATATAGCAATCCCTGCTATTGTTTTTTACATATGTTTTCTGGAGTATTGCTTTATATTCTAAATTTAATTAAAGTTTTGAAATGTTCAGCATAAAATGTGAAGAAGATATAATAGATCTGACAATTAAGTTCACAAACTTGCCACCATGTACTTACTTTGGCAACATATGTACAAACAACTCGATAAGGTTACATAACCTTGTCATATCAGTGCCTCTCACAGCTGTGCTTGTGCTGATGTGTGGTGGTGTCTTACTAAGTGGCATTCATTATGGCTATTGCGTGTTTTTGGATGTCCTTGTAAGAACGTCAGAGCTTGAGTTAGAGTAAAGAACAAACATTTAGGAAAATTTTAACTGAAAATCTTGGCATGAGAAAGGGATGTGCAAATAAGGTACCAAAGGAGCTCATGGATAAACAAAAGCAAAAGAAAGTCGAAGTTTGCCAAGACCTTTTGGAGAAGCAAGATGATGTTTTGGTCCATGTTATCACTGGTGATGAAACATGGGTGTACCAGTATGACCCAGATACAAACTGTCTAACTTCCCAATGGAAGCAAGCCAATTCTCCATGACCAGAAATGTTGCATCAGTCTAAATCGAGTTTAAACAATGTTGCTAACCTTTATGGGTAACAGAAGGATTTTTCATTTTGAACTTGTACCAACCAGACAATCAGTTAACCAAGTTTACTATTTGTAAGTTATGAAAAGCCTGCATGTAAAAGTTTGATGAAAATGACTCAACTTTTTGCCAACAACTCATGGCTCTTGCATAATGACAATGCACCAGCTCACACATCAGGGTGATGGCCTTTGTAGGCACTAAACAAATGACAGTATGGGAACTCCCTCCTTACTAAGTTGATCTAGCCCTCAATGACTATTCTTCTTTATAGAAAAATAAAGGAGATTTTGAAAGGAAGATATTTTGATGAGATTCAAGTCATCAGGGATCATATGATGACAGCTTGCATAGCTTCCCAAGGGGAGTACTTCAAAGGTGAGTGTAGTGATATATAGCCATGTGATATGTACCACTTTTTCTAGGATGATTTTGAAACTTAATTTACAGGATTCATAGGTTGTTCACTTGAATATACATATCATAAAAGTGGTATGACATTTTGCATATTGTCATGTGTCATAACAACATCAGAAGTGAAAAACATGAAATTTCCAATATTATCAAAGACTTCTACAGGGGTAAAAACATTATATGATAGTTTAGCAAAATATTAATGTTTTACCATTTGGGAAACAGAAACTAAAATCAAATTCTTCTTATGTCTTTACTGAATTGTCTGTCTGAATGAAGTTTCTCATATGAAAAACCTAAATAAAATACATAGCCATGAGTAAAACAAATTGGAAAAAAATGGATAGAGGCACAGAACTTATTTAATCCTCACAAAACCCTAATAATGTATCAGAGTTTAACAAATGGAAAAACTTGAACATAGGGAACTTAAATATGCTGTGCTTAAAAGGTTAAATTCATGCAATTTTGAAGCAATCTATGCTGTCCTTCTAAAAAGACTTCTTAATTTTTCTCTAATATACAGAAGATACTGTTTGTCTAGATGACTAATCTGCTTCCATCTGGTCAAGGACGAGTGGCATAACACATTCATTTAACAGAAGAGCAAGTGCTACAGGGTACATTAAATTGCTGGAAATATGTGAGGTGAGAAATATGAGCATTTATTATTATAATACTTACCACTTCTTAAAATGAATTTCGAAAATTATTTCCAAAAGTCTAAGTCTCCCATTTCAAAAATGTTGATTACATTAAACCTATTTCAGTTGATCATTCTGATATATTGATTACATTAATGATTTAGTTTAGAAATATTCAAATTAATCATTAAAAACTTAAATCATTGAGTTTTTAATTATAAGGATTTGTAATTAAAGAGGTAAACACAACAGGTTAGCAGTGCATATTGAATGAGCTGGAAATCAGAATGTATATGAAAATGAAAAAATCTGAGTAAACTGTGCATGTCAATAAGTGGCATGTGATTAGCACTTTTAAAGCTTTCCTTTGTAAATCCAACTAACTATATTTAGCCTTCTAAAGGAGGTATTCCAGAACATTGCAGTTTCTGTTGTTAAGTTCTACTTTTCATTTCTCTTTTCAATGGAGGATTCTTATTTGAAAAGCAGAACCATGGGGTCAACCAATTTTAAAGTTGTATTTACTTCAGATTTCACAAAATCTCTAAGACTTGCTTTTATATGACTATCGGACATCATTTAAAAAAAATGTCAAGTAAATAATGAGTGCCCATAAAGATCATGTTCAAAGTTAGTAATCTGAAATTCACATTTTAACTTCTACCACAAAATAGTACACTAACTGAAATATATTAAAAAACCAACAGATATTTTAGCATTTGACATTTATGTCATTTGATTACTCAAGAGTACACACAAGGGCTTTGGTACTGTGGAGAGGAGGGTTATGCACAACCTAAGAATCTTACTTTTGATTATTATATACACATATTTTTGCATTGATGTAATCTTTGCAGATTTCTACATGCCATCAGTCAATTCTTGGAAATATGAATTTTCTAAAAATGAAAAATATAATAAAATAAAAATTATAATATAATACTATACTTGGTAAACACATTAAAAATCTATGCCCATGCATTGATATTTTAAATAAAATAACTAGAATATCTATCTATTTTAACTTAGAAATTTTATCTCCTAAAAATAAATGTTATGAGATTGGGCGGTGCCTGTGGCTCATGGATAGGGCACTGGCCTCATATATCGAGGATGGCAGGTTCAAACCCAGCACTGGCCAGCTAAAACAACAATGAGAATTGCAACAAAAAATAGCCAGGCATTGTGACAGGCACCTGTAGTACCAGCTACTCAGGAGACAGAGACAAGAGAATCACTTGAGCCCAGGAGTTCGAGGTTGCTGTGAGCTATGATGCCACAGCAATCTACCTAGAGTGACAAAGTAAGATTCTGTCTCAAAAATAAGTAAATAAATAAATAAATATAATGAGATTAAGTTACAATTTAAATAATTATCCAGTTATGACATACTTCCTTGGTAATGAGGAATATATATATTTTTCTTTATAAATATTTTGTTATATGTTATATATAAATATAGGTTATATATTTTAGGGCATCTGATAAATAATCCATCTTAGAATTTGATACAGTTAGTAATACATATTTTATTTAATAGTTTAAATATTTTATGGCAATTAATTAGCTAATATTATAACATCCTGAGCTAATCTTATCAGAAATACAATAAAAGAAATATAAAGAGAGGTTGGTTGACTTAATGTGTATCCAAAACTAAATCACAGTTGGCCAGAACCTTTGAGGTCTTTCTCATAGAAGGCCCTGCTACTTCTAGGGTGAAAAGAAACTTTATGAAAAATTGACAAAAAATTTTTAAGAAATATTTCCCAACTTTTCATCAGTATCTTTGAACTGTGTTCTTAGCTCATTGATTTCTAATTGACAAAAAAAAAATCAGCAGGTAATGAAACATCGCTTCTTTGCCATCATATTAATTCAACTGTATAGTGTCCAGTTCTTAATGTTCTATTCCAGGTGTCATAGCCTTGAACTAGGATATATTCCTTTTGTGAAAAGTGGCTAAGAGATTAGGAACAATGAATGATAATATATACACATTCCCTTAGGGAGACAAGTTGAAAGATGGGATGGTGGCTTTTGGTGTTGGGACCTATGTATTTCAATGTACTTGCTAATGATGAGGAGGGCAACATAAATGGGGAAATGGTGAAATATTCTGACAACACTAAACTATTTTGGTTAGTTTAAAACTAATGAGGTTTGGGAGATGCTCCAGATGGCTCTAATCAAACTGGAGAATTGGGCAGCCCAGAGGCAGATGAAATTCATTTTTGATAAATGTACAGGAAGGAATATTGAAAAATTATAATCTAAACTCTCCATGTATACCACGAGGTTTTGAACTTGCAGATTCTCTGAGGAGCAAGACATTTACTACAGCCACGGCTGGTTCAATGAAGGTGTCCCCCAATGCACATCTTTTTAGAAACAACTGAGTAGATGCTTGGATGTATTTAGAAAAATGTCTGAAAATGCAAATAATAGGGAAAGCTGTTTCAACACAGATAAAGAATGTTTTACCCATTGCAACAAGATGGATTTCTTCTGGGTAACAAGTGAGAAGTGATGGAGAGTCACAGAAGCTTGTGCAAAGAATGACTTATTTCTAAAGTAAGATTGAAAGACAAGCTGACAAATGGAGACTACATAAACCTGTTTGTGCTATAAAGCTGTCCAATTTTAAGCAGGATTTGAACCATGGAGAATTTGATCTCATTAATGGGGCAGCAACTGTGGGGTCCTGACAATTAATAAATTGAGTTTAAATATTTGCACTTGAAAGTTAAAAATCCAAGGCTCAGGTACTGGGCTGTAGGTGATAAATTCTGCACGTGTATCCTTATAGCTTCTTTGTGTTTTTCATACTCTTTTAACAAAAAGTGACTATATTAGCATATCAAGAGACCAGGCTTCCAGTTTACCATTGCATGGGTAAGTTAACATACACGCATAGCAGAGAAAAAATGTTAGATGCATTGACCAAGATTGCCTTAAACTAAAGACTGTCAATAAAAAATTGCTCACACACACACTGACATACACATATAGTTTGTTCTGAGTACGTGAAAAACCTGACTCAAGTAATTTGTTTTTGACTCATACTGAGTTAAAATACGGAGAAACATTTTATAAAGTCAATGTTCATTGATAAAATTAACAGCTTTTAGAAAACGGAACAAAACAACTCACTCCAGGGAAGAAATCAAGGAAATATGTATTATTTTCTCAAAGGATTACAAAAATCTTTTGATCTGTTAAAGGGAAAAGTATCAGGGTAAATATTCCGCATGTACAATTGAAGAATTTGTTGGAAACTAGTCAAAAAGTCAGGCTTTGCTGAAGATAAAAATAGTTCTAAGAAATATAAATAGGCAGGTATTTAAAATCGCATTACGCATTTCACGACCAGTGAATGTGTACGTGCCTTCTATGATGATCTGTATTTGAATTTTTTTAATGAAAGTGTGTACAGGTTGACAACCTGGACATTAGAGCACAGACGTGATAAATAATTCTTTGGATTATTTTAAGGTATCTAAGAGACTTTGGGGAAACTGTGTATGGATGTGTTTGGATCTACGTAGGAGAAAAACTACCTACATGTGGGTTTAGAGATCTAGGAATGTTTTCAAGAGTCTGGCAAGTTGCAAGCTGGCGAGGGAGGCCAGGTGAACCTGCAGTTGCCAAACGGCAGCAATGAGAATGAAAGGAATGAGTGAGGCAGTAAGCAGGAGAGGGGCTATTTAACACTACCTCTCACAAGCATGTCCCTCCGAAGGCCACATGTTCTCTCAAGATGTTGAACAGACGGCTTCTATGGGGAGGCCCTAGTCATCAAAAGCATATTGAAGGAAGACACCTGAGACTCGGATTGAATCCTTCTGCCTGCATCTGCATCCGCCTCTGGCTCTCGGCGTTCCTAAAACTCAAGTCTTCCTAGTAATAAATCTCTTCCAGTACACTGCGCTGAAAGTATACCGTTAAAACACGTTGTTTCCCTTTTACTGAAAAGTTTGTATAAGTAAAAATGAATAATATTGGTCTCAGGAGTCACAAACAAAAGCGATTCCGCGCATGTTTAAGGAGGTAATTCTTCATTTCTGTGAAGGGCAACAACAGAAAAGAGCCTGAAGCATCATTCAAATGGCTCGTCTGTTCTCTAAGCTTCTTCCAAATTCTCTTGATGAAAGACCTGGTTACTGGGATGATGTGAGTTTGAAGTTTTAATTTGTTAAAAACACTAATAAAAACAACCAAACACACAAAAAATGTTCTTGCAAAATAATTGCTTCCAAGGAAGAGTTATGCAGGCCAGTGAGTACAGTAACTACAATCGCATTCGTTTGGGAAGCTGGGAAGCTTTAACTTTACTTTACTCCTTTTCCTTCCCTTTTTTCTTTTTTCTTTTATAACTTTTCTCTCAAGGCCCCTCTATTCCCTAAGTTGAATAAAAAATGGTTGCTTGATCTATCCAATGAATCCTTGGAATCACCTCATTCTCTTATCTTGTCTGCCATGGAAGTGAGTAGAAATCCTAGTTCAAGGGAACTTTTGCCAATGGTAGTATGTTGCACGCATGTAAATGTATGGATAAAGAAATGTCTACCTTTCCATACAGTGAAACCCACAGCTGAAAACATTAGGGTTGGCAGAATCAGAGGAAAAATAAAAGAGTCTGTGGAGCTCAGTTCTAGTCTGACAGTGAAAGGAAATGTGAGATAGAGCAACATCTTCAAGGTTATTGTTTCTTTGTTCTAGGTCTGTGGTAGCATTCCTATATTGTTAGAGAATAAATTCCTGTTTATAAGAGAGAGTTAATCTACCTTCCATTACCTGTCTCTAATTTACTTGACTCCATACAGTTGCCAGTATACAAGTTAAGGGAAATCATGTCTGCATTAATAAACAAATATATGAGTGAGTGAATTATTTCACTGGAAGAGAGGTATAGAAAGCATCTGTTATCTGTGAGTGAAGGGAAGAACAGCATAGAGGAAGCCAGAGATCTGAAAATGGGGACACTGTCCGACTGTGCTCTTCAAAAATACAAACTTTCATTAAGTCTGTGCTATGGTACCAACATTTTACATGTTTTTCCAGTGCCATCAACCTGTATATTTGTGTGGAAGAGACTATTGACATTCTGATGTCATCCCTATTTCCTAGACATAAAAAAATAGCCTGGTACACATTAGGTGCTGTATCATTTTCTTGTTTGAAACCAAACTTTTTCATGTCTTGATTTTCCTCACATATGTGTCCTCCAAATTATATGAGCACTCATTGTGACTTCTCTGTCTCCCAATAAAAAGAGATCTTTCCCCAAAGCTAAGTCAGTGTCCTCCTTCTTCATTTCTGGTCAAATAATGGCTTCAGTAACCATTAAAAAAATTATCCTGGCACTGGTTAAAGATGGTAAGAAATATTTCAATCAAGAGACTGCTGCAAGGAGGTTTTGTAGTAGGGAAGAGAGATCTGGTTCAATTCTGACCTCAGTAAGAATAAGTGGAAAATGGTAGTCAAGGAGCAGGGTGGGGATAGAAAGTTACTTAGCAGAAACATCTGGGGAAAGGGAGATTCTGGTTAATCCAAATTGACAGGACTATTATGAGGGCAGGTCAGGCGATAAGATTTCAAGTTTGGGACATGTGACATTTCAACAGAGAGAGCAAGAGATTTTTACTAAAATTATCCAGAAAAATTCTTGAAAAAACCAGAATAAGCTGGCCAAAGACAGAGCCCGAGGTTGAGGCCTGGTTGAGATGAAGGTTCAGAGGAGCTTGTGTCAAGTTCAGTCAAGGGACAGTGTATTTGCCAGCTCTCACATTCAGTCAAATGGCTTATGAATGGGTACATCTAGCTCTGACCTCTTCTCCATTCATCACATCCTACATTCCCCATGGAAAGAATCTCAAATTCATTAGGCTCACAATTCTAATTCATTCTCTCATTTCTGATTTACCTTCTCTATGTCACAGTGTTCTCTCATTGTCTTTTCATCAAGAGTTGAATGACTAAAGGAATGATCCAATCAATTCTAGTCCCTAACAACCAGTCATTATCTCAGCTTTTATGTATCCAATGCACACCAGAAACTTTTGCTTCACTACTCCATGTCAATAGTCTTTCCTTTTGCATTGAATTTTATGTTGTTGGCTGATTTATGTCTATAGTTTTCCTAATTCTTTTTAGTGAGATATCAGTGAACATTATTACTCCACCTAGCAACTTACACTCATTTCCCCAAGTCTAGATAATTCAATGAAACTTTTACCTCCCTGCATCCAACTGGTAGGGTACTCACATTTACCTCTCACTCATGCCACATCTATAAGTAAGGGCAGAAAGGACAGGACTTTGAGAACCCAGGAGCTCTAAATTTAAAAATTAAGCCTTTCAAGTGCTAGTAACCTTGGAAGATACAGACAATCTCTCTTAGCCTGTAGCTTTATTATAAAATGAGACGGTAACTCTAAAACATCAGAGTAATGAAATAAGATGAAGGATCCAAACATGTAGCATACATTAGGGTCACATATGCTAATAGATTTTCTCCAAGACAACTCTCCTTTTCAACTGTCTCAACAGTGCGAGAAGGAGCTGGATTTTGCAGTCAGAGAACAGGATATTCGAACCTGTCATTCATTATCTGTGTTGAGAAATGCAATTCATTTATTAGAATGACAGTTATCTTACCTGGAAAACAATTAAAACTGGAATGAAATGTGAAACTATATGTAGAAACACTAATTGGAGTCCTTTCTTACAAAGAACTAAATAATTTTCACCTCTTTCCCGGTATTTAGCATAATGCACAGATAAGAGGCTGACATAGAGATTTATGAATTAGTGAGTAATGGTCTCATCATGTTATTCCATTATTTTATTTTATTTTATTTTATTTTTTTGAGACAGAACCTCAAGCTATGCCCCTGGGTAGAGTGCCATGGCATCACAGCTCATAGCAACCTCCAACTCCTGGGCTCAAGCGAGTCTCCTGCCTCCGCTTCCCAAGTAGCTGGGACCACAGGTGCCCACCACAACGCCTGATCATTTTTTGGTTGCAGCCATCATTGTTGTTTGGCGGGCCCAGGCTGGGGATTCGAACCAGTCACCTTAGGTGTACGTGGCTGGCGCCTTAGCCGATTGAGCCACAGGCACCAAGCCGTGTTATTCCATTATAAAATGCAATTTTAGATATGCTTTAGGAATGAAATGAACTATCAAAACTTTAAATAAGTTATAATTTTATGGTCTTCTTTTCTGGATTATGGTTTTAAAGATTCTAAAACACTTTATTCTTTCTATTTAAAAATATTTAATAAGGGTGAGTGCCTCAAATATTAATTTCTGAATTTTATTTCTTAGAGTGATCCAGTGTTGGTGATTTGTTTTTTAAGAATAAAATTACAACATAAAAATTCAGTGACCATTATCCCCAATTTGCCATAGACTAGTGAAACGGCTTTCTTTCAAGCATTTAGACAAATTCACTTATGCTGATTGTACCCGCATGTATTTGTGATATTGGTGCCTCACATCTACATGTTTGGGTGTTTTGAAATTGAGGTATGAGAGCTCCACAGTGCGGGAGCTGTCATTGTGCTGTAATCACAGGGGCTTACTTCACTGGACAATGTGAACATGACTGCAACAGAAGGAAAATGGTTCTGTTTTTCACCAAGCATAGTTTAGTCACGCATCAGTACATTTTTAATTAAAAGTGTGTGACAGGTACAATAGTGGAACAGACCAAATAATTTTCTTAAACATTCCATTTCCTCAAAGATAGGTACTCAGAATCTTGTCTCTGTTAGTGAGAGAATATTTTTCATTAAGATGTTTTATTAAATATCTAAAAACTTTATCCTACATGCATATGTTGTGCTGTAAGTACTCAACCTCAGATACTTTACAGGGTTACTTCAAAATAAAACATTTGCACTGACAGAATTAAAATGCATGAGAAACAACCCAATGAGCCTTTTTATTATTTTTTCACCTCATAATGAAGAGCTGTGACATCAGTGATGGTATGAATAGTAGAATCGATTAGAACATGGCTTTTTCTGAAGCAGAGAAACCAGTGGAAAGGTGAAAGAAGAGGAAGCCAGGGACTAATTCCAATATCCTATACCAAAGTTTGTGAACACCGATCATGACATTGTTCTGAGGATATAGAGACCTCATAGTCCATGCAGATATTTTATAATGTCTCTAAATGATTTCTAAATATGAAACTTGGGTGACCAACAGAGACTACTTCTTGAATCCTCAGCATGCATCACAATACAAAATCTGTTTGTAAATTCCGTTTGGTTTAGTCACTGATACATCCAATTTAGGGCTGTCATGAAAAGGAGATCTAGTTTTTTTTTTAACCATCATGTATTTTCATAATTGAATTCTGTACAATAGTATTTTATATTTTAAAAGTTTGTTAACTACAACTAACAAAAACAATATGCATAAATTACCCTCTCAAAACTTGAGGAGTGATATTTGACTTCCATGGAATTCCACATGAGATGAAGTAGGAAGTTCAGCATGTCATTCAAGGATTGACATTTAAAAGTGTGTGACAGGTGCAATAGTGGAACAGCCCACTCACCAGCAAGGAAACAGAGAATTGCCAGCACAGAGGCAAAGAAGACAGCTTTGACAACACAGGAACCAAAGAGAAGAGAGAATGCTTTGGTGAACCCAGTACAATTTAATTCACTTATTAGTGCTGGTTATGTGTTTAAAAGTTGTCTCATGACTAAAATTACATAGTATATTTATATGCAAGATTTCCAAGGAATTATTTTTTGTTTGCCCTTGCATTACTATACCATTGCAAACCTCATCACATTAGGTTGGCATGTTTTGGTCAATGTTTATAAATAAACTATCAAAACTACAGACAAAGAAAATCTCTTATGTTGAATTTCATTTCAATTCATATACAATGGCATTACTAATATTAAAAATTTAAGTAAAATTAATATCACTAAACAAAAAGAATGTTATGATACATTGGGGAATATTATTCAGCCATTAAAAAGAAGCCTCACATGCCACACCATAGATAAACCTGCAGACCTCTTGAGAACCACTTGATAAAACTTCTGAGACTATAAGTGATTTATGGTCCAAATCTTGGAAATCCATTTTCTAAATGATGTGTGCTTTATAGAAAGTAAAGGTAGGTTTTACTGTTACTATCACATTTTGAGTTTCTATCCTTCTTTACAGGCTATGGTTACAAATAACCTGGAATTTTTATATATAAATAGCCACTTTATGATTCTGTGTAATTCTGCTTTCTTGTTCAAGGTTCTTGTTGAAGGAAAGGGCAGAGTTCGGAAGAGCTGGAAATCTCCCCTTTTTATTCATTCAAGCTTTGCAAGCAAGTGGTCTCCTCAAATGTATATTTCAAATGTAATGCCAGGAGAGATGTTAAAAGAGAATCTTTGTTGACTTGTTTTCAGTTTTAAACATGAGGTCATAGACAGAGGGTAAATGTTAGAGTAAAATCATCCCATTTAATGGCAAGATTTTCTTAGGTAAGTTACCTTCAGCAAATCAGTCACATTACATTTTCATTCTACAAATTCTCTTGTTTGCTCTCTGCTGTCTGGGCACTGCTGTAAATGTTCAGGATAGCAAGTCTGAAGCATGTCAAACACAAGCATGGTTTTTCACAAATCCTGAGACTAAAGTGGACAACCATGTTGTCCCTTACAGAATCATTTCCACTTCTCCTGCCATAGTAACCATCTAAAATTCGTTACAGTTACTTGTTTATTTCTACAAGTATAAATGAGATCCAGGATTTAGGCAAGACACTGATTTATTTAAAATTAAATCTTCAGTGTCTAATAGGGAGCTGACTTACATAAGATAGATGTTTAAGAGCTCTTTGCTGAACAAAAAATGGATCCAGAGCATAAAACTGAATAAATTATGGCTTTTGCTCCACTTTAGTATTTAAGGAGTGAGTTTAGACAAATTAAAATATTACTAATAAAACCTTGAAGTTGTCACAGAAAAATAATGTCCAGATTTGTAACATAGCAAACCTAATTAGTAAAAATAAAAGTTAATTGATTCAGAATATCATAAAGGAAAACTCAGATTATTTATTTTAGTCATCTAATTCTAATCAACTGCTTGCCTTAATCACTGTATACTTGTTTTTAAATGTTGATGAGTTACATATACATGCACACACACAAATATGTATACTATTTTTTTTTTCAGACAGACTCTCACTCTGTGCCCTAGGTAGAGTGCCATGGCATCTTAGCTCATAGATACCTCAAACTCTTAGGCCTAAGCAATCCCTTTACCTCATCCTCCTGAGTAACTGGGACTACAGGTACCCTCCCCAATACTCAGCTATTTTTTTTTTTTTTTTAGTAAATATGGGGTTTAGCTTTTGGTTAGACGGGTCCAGAACTTCTGAGATCAGGCAATCCACCTGCCTAGGTCTCGCAGACTGTTAGGATTACAGGTGTGAGCCACTGCGCCTGCCCCAAATGTGTATACTTAACCTAATGTTCACATTAAGCCTTGTGACGTCCTCACAGTTGTATCCTATCTTAAAAAAAGTTCAAAGCCCTTAATAAATCAGCAGATGATGCTTGCACTATGTATACTTGAATTAAGTTAGAGCAAATGAGTGAATCATAATAGTGTCAAAGAAATTAAAAACCCTAAAGCATAAGAAGTCAAATGGGACGATGTGCACAGTCATTTTAATTTTAGATTGGAACATGTACTTGGGTTTCTAAAATATAATAAATGATTTAGCTACTAATTTTACACTACTTTCATGTTATTGCCAGTGTTTTCCCTAGTAGAAAAATTAAGAGTACAAAATTATTTAAATTTGTTGTTGTTGTAAGTTAAGGAACTAAAAGTCTAATTTCCTTACATGTATAACCTAATGTGCAATATATGGTATCTTCTATCAGAGAAATGATTGAAATTAGGCAGAGAGGGTAATTGCAAATATAATTTTTAAACTACCTCTAGCTCACATATATGTTTGGAGCAGATTACTTTTCATAGAACAAGGTTCAGAAGAGGAAATGAAATAACCCTGATTGAATGTTGAATGAATCAGAATGGCAAAGTCAGAATATTATGTTTCTGCCCAGTTTTGATATACTTGACAGCCTGGAGGCTATAGTTTGAGCCTGAAGTATAAATCAATCATGATTTGGATAATTTTCAATATAAAACAGAAAAAAAAAAAGGAGGGAGTTCTACTTCCAAGTAAATTGTAGAAAGCTACAAGGGATTGCTGTCCACTATCTACAAGGGAGGAAAGGTCAAAAAAAAAAAAAAAACTCTACAAAATTGCTATTATTTTTTGAGATTGTAAAATAACCAGTAGAATTGAACTTCTAAGGTTGACAAGGAGACATGAGTCAAATGAGCCGTTTAATGCTGACAGTGAGTGAGAAGAAAAGATGTCTCTGACAAAAGTGGATCTGAACAAAGTAATTAAAACTATGAGTGAATCTTAAATACCAAGTGAGACCTAGTGTAGCAGATCAGGAGCCCTAAGAACCCTTGATTACCACTGGGTTGGCACCAGCTTCCACAGATTATTCATGAGTAGGATTAGAAAGAGAGTAAGAGCTGGGGAGAGACCCTTGCAGAGAGAGATGCAGGTTTAAAGTTGCACACATCTCCAAGAGTCTTCTCTCAAAGAGAAGCATTAACTACAGGGCAGAGTTAGGAAACCTGATGATCCTCAAACCCAGTTAAAAGTCCTTGACTTCTGGTGGGAACAGAAGAAGTGAAAGGTCTCTGCCCCAGAGTAAGGGGACAAAAACCTTCTTGGGCCCAGCATTTATATCAGTACAAGACAGAGTTCTGCTCCCACAGGATGGGATGGGAATCCACAATAAATATAACTCTAAAGTCCTTGAGTAAATGTTAGTAAAAAAAAATCCAGAAAAATATTTGTGCAGCAGAGATGATGCATCGTGTCTAAATTGGATGTGTCCCAAGAATGCAACACCCAACATTTAAAATGTAATGAATATAATTAGTCACAAGAGACTGAGCAACAAATCCATATTATCTCAATAACTTCAGAAAAATAATTTGACAATACCTAGAAATTATTTGTGATTTTTTAAAAAAATAAGCAAAGTAGAAGAGAACTTCTTCAACTTCACAAAAGACATTTATGGCGGGCTCTTGTATGTAGTACCATCTACTCAGAGGCTGAGACAAGAGGATCACTTGAACCCAAGAGTTTGAGGTTGTTTTGAGTTATGATGCCATGGCACTCTACCCAGGATGACAGAGTGATACTCTGTCTCAAGGAAAAAAAAAAAAAAGAATCCAAAAAGCTATAGCTAATGTTATACTTAATTCTGAAAGTTTGAATGCTTCCCTTGAAGACTGAGATCATGGTAAGAGGATCTAATTTTAACATTATTATTCAATGTTGAATAGCAGGTTCTATCCAGTGATGTTAGACAAGAAAAGAGTTAAGAATGTTAAGATTGGAAAGAAAGAAATAGAGTTTCATTTCCTCATTTAAAGTCAACACAAAAGCCTTTTTAGAATGTCTGACAGAATCTATGACAAGTACAACAAATATGTGGTTTTAGCCAGATTGCAGGCTGTAGGAACATACACAAAGGTAAATTATATTGCGATACACTAGCAACAAACATTTATAAATGAAAATAAACATAATAAAAAGTTGAAATAAAGTGGAAATATAAAGAGGATTATTAAATATGATATACAATAAATCTAAAAAAGTATACTGAGATCCACAAAACTTTGTCAATAGAATCAAAGAAGCATAAATAATGGAAGCAATATGTCCTATTCAGAGATTTAAAACATTCAAAATTGTAACAAATTCATTGTATTAAAGGACTAATAGATTCAATACAAAATGAATCAAAAAGCTAGCAACCCTTTTGTAGAAACTGACAAGCTGCTTATAAAATTTATATACAAATGCAAATGAACTAGAATAGGCAAATAATTTTACAAAATAATAAAGTTAGAGGACTTACTTACATTACGCAGCCCAAAGGCTTACTGTGAAGCTACAATAATCAAGACAGTGTGGTACTGGCTAAAGGAGCGTCAGGAGAGCGGGAGAAAGAAACTAGACCCCTAAAGAAGTGGCCAGTTCATTTGTGAAATCTTGACAATGTGACGAAAAAGAAACAGTACTGCAAAAATTAGATATTCATTCTGTAAGGAAAAAAATGCTGTACTTTGACCTTAGCCTGCGTAGAAAAATTATCTTGAAATAGTTAATAAACTTGAAAATAAAAATTATTATAAATTTTTAGAAAAAAATTCTAGGAAAAATCTTTGTCAAGTTGGATTAAGTAAAGGTTTCTTTTCTTTTCTTTCTTTCTTTCTTTTTTTTAGGATCACTTTGTCATCCTTGGTAGAGTGTTGTGGTGTCACAGTTCATAGCAACCTCCAACTCCTGGGCTTAGGTGATTCTCTTGGCTCAGCCTCCCACGTAGCTGGGACTACAGGCACAAGCCACAATGCCCAGCTCTTCTTTTGTTGCAGTTTGGCCAGGGCCGGGTTCGAATCAGCCACCCTCAGCATATGAGGCCTGTGCCTTACCCACTGAGCCACAGGTGCCACACTAAGCAAAGAGTTCTTACCTTCAGTATAAAGATCACAATTTATAAAAGAAAATAATAAATTAGTCTTTATAAAAACAAAAATAAATATGCACTTTATAACATTGCTGTATTCCATTAAAATGGATAACTGAGATAAAATGGACAAAAGGGACTGTAGAGACTGATTTATAAAGAAACAGAACTTCTGAACAGACTTATAACTAATAAGGAGATGGAATCAGTAATTAGAAACATCCAAACAAAGAAAACTCCCAAACCAGGTGACTTCACTAGAGAATTCTACCAACATTTAAAGAAGGATTAATGCTAAAGCTCCTAAAGATTTTCAAAAAAGTTTTAGATAAGGAAACACTTCCAAACTCATTCTATGTGACAAACATTATCCTGACACCAAATCTAGATACACTACAAGGAAAAAAAAACTACAGGTAAATGTCCTTGAGGACAAAATCAGTAGAGTGAAAAGGCCACCCGTGTAATGCAGGAAAATATTTGCAAATCACATTTCTTAGTGGTAAATACATAGACCATACAGAACACCTACAACTCAACAATAAAAAACTTGCTCAACAAGCAAAGAACCTGAATAGAAATTTCTCTAAGGAAAATAAATAAATGGCTTATAACTGGAGAAAAAAGTGTTCAAAATCACTTATCATTGGAAAATGAAACTCAGACATTGATGAGATACCACCTCACAAATATCTCATACTTATCTAGGATGGCTACTATCAAAAAAACAGAAGACAACAATTATTGGCAAGAATGTGGAGAAATTAAAATTCCTATGTGCTGTTGGTGGGAACATGCAATGGTATGGCAACCATAGAGACAGTATGGCAGTTCCTCAGAAACTTAAATATAGACTTGCTATATGATTCAGTTATTCCACTCTGGGTAAATACCCAAAAGAATTGAAGGGAAGGATATGAGCAGATATCTGTGTCAGCAAATGTTCATAGCAGCATTATTTACAATAGCCAAAAGTTGGAAGCAACCCACGTGTCCATCAGTGGAGGTGTGGATCAATGAAATGTGAACTGTTTTACACACACACACACAGAGAAATAGCATTCCACTTAAGAAAGGAAAAAAAAATTCTGACATGCGATAACAGGGTGGAATCGTGAAGATATTATGTTAAGTGAATAAACCAGTCAGGAAAGAAGAAATACTATATGATTTCTCTTATATGAGGACCATCGAACAGCCAAATTCATACAGGTAGAAAATAAATGGTTTGCAGCAGCTGACGGGAAGAGGGAATGGGGAGTTGTCATTTAATGGGCATAGCATTTCAGTTTTACGAGATGTTAAAGAGTTCTAGAGATAGATAGTTGTAATGATTGCCCAACAATGTGACCATATTTAATGCCACTTAATTAGTCACTTAAAAAAGCTTAATAAGGAAAATGTTATGTACATTTTACCAAAATTAAAAATGATAGTAATTTTAAAAGGCATTGCTAAGAAAACAAAAAGAAAAACTGGATATTATTTGCAAAACATACCTGACAATGGGCTTGCATCCAGATTAAAGAATTCTTCAACCCAATTATTATGAAAACAACCTCATGTTTAAAGTAGGCAAATTGATATGAACAGTTATTTCACCAAGGAAGACCTACTAATGATGAACAAAAGTATATTTGTAAGTTGACCCACCAAGGGACTGTATCAAACTGGTCAACATAAAGAATTAGGCCTACTGTACTGTGGTACATGTCTGGTGTATAAAAATTAGGTCAACTTAAGGAGGAGGTCAATATAGGAAGCTGGTCAACTGTGGAGGTTATACTATACGTTAAAAGTGTCAGTCATATGCAAAATACAAATTCAAAGCACAATATAATAACTCTACCTACCTAAAAATGTCTAAAAAATAAACCAAAAACCTGACCTGACCATATCATGTGTCAACAGGCTGTGAAGCAATTTGAAATTTTACGTATTCTTGGCATTTAAGTGGTACACTACTTTGGAAAGCATTTTGGTAGTTTTGTACAGTTAAACAAACCATTTCCATAAGATTTTGCTACTGCGCACAGAGATATAAAATATATGTTCACATATTTGGCCATGTTACAGCACATCTCTTAATAATTTCCCCATACTGGAAATGACCCAAAGGTCCTTCACATAATAAATGGTTAAACAGATTGTGGCACATCTATATAATGTGCCAGAATTCTAACTGGAAAGAATAAAAATGATAGGTACAATAGCATAGCTAACCCTCAAAATCACTATTGCTTTGTAAAATAATCCACATACAAAAGGCTAGTATTGTATGATTTCATTAATTGGATATTGCAGAGAAGGTGAACTGTCAGGAGGAAAGTCAGATGAGTGGTTGTCACCGAGCACAAAGTGGGGTCACCCGCAGGGGAGATGAAAATGCTCTGTATGTTTGAGGTGGTATATTTATGACTGTATTTGTCAAAGCTCATTTAAATGAACCAAAAAAGGGGTAAATTTTATCAACTGCAATGATGCTTACTTTAAAAGTGCCCCCCAAAAAGGAAGAGTGTGGGCTTCTAAGGAGAAAGGATTCTCAAAAAATATTAGGAAGAAACCTAGAGTTAGGATTTCCACAAGTAGATAATCAGCAGGATGCCAGACCCTATGAAACAGAGAGAGAGCTGATAGTGTAATGGTATGTATGGATACAGCTCTGAAGTCACATTGCAGTGATTAGACGTCGGACTCTATTCCACGTGCTGTAACTATGGGCAAGTTGCCTAAGTGCTCATTGGCGCAACAGGGTAGTAACAGTGCCTTCTTCGTAGGATTGTTTTGAGGATTAAACTAGAGTAGTACCTCACTTATAGGAAACACAACACATATGTTTTCCAAAATATATATAATTATGTACTAAAATAAATTATTAAATCACAAACATATTCGTTAATTTATCAAATAAAATCAGTAACACAAATCAAAGGCAGCCCCAAATATTGGAACTTTTTAAAGAAATGGTTTTATTTAGAGAATAGGAAGAATTGTGTTTTTCTTTTTCTTTTGACACCAAAACTATGTAAGGACTGTGATATATATTGAAGTCACTCATGCATTTCAATGACCATTATTACTTACCCAGGCGATAATGTGGTTTTGATGAAAACAAAAAATGAAATAACCAGTCATTATGCCAGTATTCACTACTATTCTTAAGAGATTTACATAAATCTACATGCTGGTGACACAAAGCCAACATTCCAGCACCACTTTTAACATATTTGCAGTCTAGTGGAGAAGATAAGTAGACAAATTCAGTCACAAACCACGTAATGACGTTTTGGTCGGCAACAGACCACATTACAATAGTGGTCCCAAAAGACTACAGTGCTATAATTTTACTATAACTTCTCTATGTTTAGAGACACAAGCCCTTACTACTGTTTTACGATTGCCTGCAGTATTCAGCACAGTAACATGCTGTAGAGGCCTGTACCCTAGCAGCAGAGGGATCCCCCTTCCACATATTCTAGGTGTGCAGTAAGCTACCCATCCAGGCTTGCAGACGTGCACTCCGTGATGTTTGCGTGAAACAATCGCCTAAGGAGGCATTTCTCAGAATGCACGGCCAACCGCATGCAGCATATGACTGTGATTCAAATGAAACATGAAAAGTGGTGGACAAAGAAGGTGCACCCTGAAATGGGTGCTCCTGGGAGTTCTAACAAAGATTGAAACAGGAAGGATAAAGAAGTCGCAAACCTCACAGAAAAGGGCTTGGGCTTACGGGTCCTTCAGCGATGGGTCAGCTCTGACTTTGCCACTCCTGTCTTGTATGACCTTAAATGAGTAATCTGAATCTTTCAGCCACTGGTTCCTCCTCGTACAACCTGGGACGTAACAATGAGTATGCCACAGGGTTATTGTGAGGATTAAATGAAAAGAAACCTCCCAGGGTTTAGTAGGTAGATAAATCCAGCTGTATTATTATGATTATTAGCACTATTTTAGAAGTATTTATTTCTGCTACTTACCTGATGCCACTGTAGTCATTAGCACATTAGTGGCCGAATTTCTCTAATTTTAAAAAATCACTTTACATACGGTTTGTTGCCGGATCCTCAGTAATCAGCCAAGGTAGAATGGCACATTTTATTGTTCTTAATTTAGACAAGAAAAAGAGAAAGGATGTAAAGGTTTTGTTCTGTAATTTCACAATTTTTAAGATGCAGATTTTTCTCATGCTAGCCTTTACTCATTTCTCTATAGAAGACTGAAATGATTTGATTTTCTTGGCTTTTTTCCTATGATGTTTTCCTCAATTTTCCTTGATTCACTGTGCAATACTGCCCAAAACATAGACCTGCCCTTGTGTGAGGGCGTGTCTATACAGACTCACATATTCACAAGGCCCTATACATGTGTATTTTCAGTCTATTACCTACATACCTTGTGGTTCTTTAATATAACTTTTGAATCACTTAAACTTAATTTTTTTCTGGCAAAGTCAAGTTTTCCAGTTCTTTACATTTTTGATTGGGGAGATTTTATTATATTGAAAATATTTCTATTAGAAATAGCAAGAATAAAATGAGTACAATACCTTTTCACTATAAACTGGAAACAATATCACATTTTATTTTTAAGGGCACAAAAAATAAAAGAAATGCTTAATAACGACAAAAAAAGTTCTGTTCCTGATTTGTCATTCCTTATTTGCCTTTTAAAAATACCCTGTTATTTATTCTTTTTATAAAATATCCACGCTCTTTGGCTAATGAGACAGGGAAGGCAAGTATTGTTCAATGCTGTAATTTAGGCACCTGGCAGAGAAAGATGATTTCACATAGGAAAGAGCAGCAGGGGGAAACGAGGTGAACCATGACATGAGATAAAGCATGTGTATTTTATTAAAATTTATAAGACACATTTAAAAAGACATAGATACTGTTCACAGCAATTTGCTGATTTAGGTAGTATGGTTAATGTCATTGAATGATTCTGTGGAGGACTTGAGATTTCAGATTTTGTTTCTTGCACAGAATTTTGATTTAAAAAAAAGTTGAGGTAGAATAGAGTGAAGCTGAGCAATATAAATGTAGTGAAACAGTCGGTCACTTTAATAATAAATTTATAGTACCGAGACACTGGAAGATATATATATTGAAGTTATCATCATCCCTGAAATCCAGATATTCTGCCAGTAGGAAAAATATTTGTTGGGAGTAGGAAAATGACTCCGTGTGTTCCTAATCAATCATTCGGTTAGCGTCCTGCTGGCAGTTGTAGATCTATTACTGCTGTGAATATTTTACCTGTGAAATTAGGGAGAAAAGATAATTAAGCACACATTAACCAGACATAGGGGTTTGAGTGTCGCAATCTATTAATCAATATTGATTGAGTATTATAATAGACATTATGAAGGAGACACGTTTTAGCTCTGCCTCGAAATATGAAAAAGATGGGGATAGCAAAAAGGCAATAGAGTGAGGAGAAGATACAGGAGAAAAAATTTCAGGAAGAGGAACAGAAAATTGTATGTCTATTCACTTTTTCAAAATCAAAAGTCATGAATACACAAAGCTTCTATTCTCACACTGGCAAGAGTTTGCCAATATAAAATGTCAATATACATATAATTTGGAAAGGTTACTACTTAACTGTGAGTTAATCTTACAATCATATCAAGAAATACTTATTCAGTAATACACACTCTTATTTCAAAATTCTAACATACCTCTCACTTTTCACTTTGCTTCCCTTAGTTTAAGCTCTCAGATATTCAACAGATAGTTTTGTGCACCTTATTACATGATGGAAATATATGGATGATGAAAACATGACTGGAATCCCAGACTTCCTTTTAGTCTAGTAATGGAGACAGACATTAATCAAGTGATTCTGTAAATAAATGTACAGTCACACTTGTGCGTGGGGCTAGAATACAAGGTGAGTGGCATTATCAGAGAGGGCAAGAGGGAGAGTGACCTGGTCAGGGAGGTCAGGGAAGGTTTGTTTGGGGAGCTAACAACTGAATACCAATCTGAAGAATGAGGAGAGGTTAATTAGATAGGAAAAGCATTGCACAGGGAAGGCAAATCATATGCACAAATCAGTACTGAGCGAACAGTTGTCAGGAAGAAAGATCTTAAGGACTGCGACACGGGTGGACACGAGGGGGCAAGGAGTTTAGTGCCCGGGGAGCTTGGTTATTTCTCTCCTGGATTATTGCTGGGCACCTGTCCTTCAACACAACACATGGCCCCCTCCAATCCAGGTCTGCCGTGTGAGTTTCACTACCATAAACATGACCATACCACTCTCATCATAAGCCTCTTCCTTCATCCTGCTCGGAGACACCTTGCCCTCAAGCATGCTGCACGTATCATAGTGCCAGAAAATGGTTTGCCTTTAAGGGCCTTTGAACAGGTCACCTTTAATTTGCTTTGCTGGCTTGTTCTGCTGCCAGGCTGGCAAGATACACCTCTTTTCTGCTGAAGAGAAACATCACCCTCGGTTTGGGGCTCTCAGTGAGGACCCCCAGGGTGGAATTCTTCCTCCTCTGTGTTTTCACAACTTTCTTTGTCTTCACTGTCCACACCTCTCTCTATGTGGCATTAAAGAAGAAGGTGAGCTCCTAAGAATCAGAGATCGAGTCCCCCTCTTTCTGTGTACAGCATGTTCAGAAACGCCTGACAAGCTTGACATGAATGATATTTTTGTCAGATGGAAGATTCATGTCAGTTTTTCAGGCCACATTCTGATAATTTAGGATGAACTATTTTGCCTGAGTCATTGGTACAAATCAATTAACGTTAAACTGCTTCACTTTAAAGATAGTTTGATTTTTTTCATTATTAATAGTTACATGAAATGAATATTACCTTTGGTGCAAACCCTGATGAGCTTTAACTTCATATCGAATTCTTTTGTAAATCTAAGATTAAGAAACATTTTTATTACCATTATGATTTCAACAATTTACTGAAAATCTCTACATTTCAGATTTCTTGTATTTAAAGTGCGGATGACACAGTTTCTATCACCTAGAGTTGTTATGAAAACAAACTTGTTAATTCTTTACAGTATCTTGAATGGTCTCTGGCACAAAGCAACTGCTCTATCAGTGTTTGTTAAGTAAAATGCAAATAAATCAGCCATTGACTGGCATTTCTGAGCAATGTCTATGAGTTGTAAGGGGTACAAGGGTAATCCATTCTAAGTGTGCTGACTGTGCTTTAATAGATCACTTTCATAACTACTTTTATTTCTATGTTACAACCAGTGGTGATACTGCCCTTTCCTGGCCTCCACACTCCCAGCAGCAGTTAAAACAGATTCCAGGTCATCTTTTTTGCTCTTTTACTTTATTCTTGAAGTTTATTTCATACTCTCAGTCAAAGTGGTGAGGTAGGTGTCTTTCTCGATGCTTCTGGCTACTGTTACTTCAGACAAATTGTTTCTCTCTGCTTGCTTAAAAAAAAAAGAAAAAGAAAATTAAAGGTGGTAAAATCCAAGAGTGCAGCCCCCACTCCTTCATCTCAGTTATTTACAAGACCCTAATGGCTCTCCCTCGTTGGGTTTGTACTTTAACCTCTGGGCTATTGTCACCCTTTTGAACACTATTGCTGTCATAATTCTTAAGCATTAGCCGCATAGATGCTTCTCTCAATTCCCTGGCTACAAAGTTCTTGCCTTTCATTCTGCAGACACAATCATTCCTCCTGCTACAATCTTTCACTCTCCTCGTTTTCACTGAGATATCACCATTAACACCAACTGCAACTCCCCCAAATTTCAGTTCCACACATAGCACCACTTTCTATTCCCCGAGTTGCCTAGTGCCAATAATCCTTCCACTCATCTATGACTTACAACCTCCTTTCTCCCTCTCTGACTTCATTCCTCACTTTCTTCTTTTATCAGCATGGATTTCATAGTCCATCATTTATTAAAATAACTCAACTGCCTGTCCCTGTCCCCCCCAACACACACACCATTTGTTTTACTCATCTGGCAAAAAATCTAAACCCTGGCTAAATAAAATTCAACATCGACTTCAAGCCTGTTACTTTGAAGTTGAGCAAAACATTAGGATTCGTCTTATCACAAATTCATGACCACTGTATTCAAGAGGAGAGCCAAAAATCATACTGCATGTTTTAGTTCCTCTTATTCTACAGCCCTCCTAAATATCTACGCCTTGTCCTCTCTTATCAAACTTCAGCATTTCCTTCCCAACTTTACTCTCAGCAAGAGTACAAGTTGCTACTTCTAAGTTCATTAGGAAAAAATGTGTGTGTGTGTATATATATGTGTATATATATATATATATATATATTAAATCAGGGACCGTCTACATACTTCTCACTACTTTCTTACAGCATCTGCTTATTATTCTCTGCCTTTTCAAATATGTCTGTGTAACTATAAGGCCTATTCCTCCACCTGAGCATCAAATCTCATTGCCTTTCACTCAGCTGTTATGGGCAGAATTGCTACCTCCTGAAAATTCATAGATTGAAGCCTCAACACTCCGTACCTCAGAATATAATGGTACTGGGGGAAAGGGTCCTTAAGGAGGTTATTAAATTGCCATGAGGTCTTTAAGGTGGGCCCTCATATAACATAGCTCGTGATCATATAAAGAGGAGATTAGGACACAGAAGGAGACGCCTGACTCATGGACTCAGAGGCTGAGGAATGATCATCTGAGGACAGTGAGGAGGCAGTCATTCGCAAGCTAAGGGCAGAGACCTCAGAAGAACCAAACCTCCAACATGGCTTGGCACCTGTAGCACAGTGGTATGTGCCAGCCACGTACACCCAGCCTGGTGGGTTTGAACCCTGCCCCAGGCCAGCTGAACAACAATGACAACTGTAACAAAAAAGTAGCCGGGCATTGTGGCCAGCACATGTGGTCCCAGCTACTTGGGAGGCTGAGGCAAGAGAATTGCTTAAGCCCTAGAGTTTAAGGTTGCTGTGAGCTGTGACACCACGACATTCTACTGAGGGCAACATAGTGAGACTCTGTCTCAAAAAAAAAAATAAATAAATAACCACCAACACCTTGACCTTGGGCTTTTAGCCTCAAGAACTATGAGTAAATAGATTTCTGTTATTTAAACAATCCAAGTTATTTTATTTGCTATGGTAGCCCTCAAAAAGTAATACACCACTTAAGATGTTATCATTATATTTTTTTTCAGAATTAAGTGTTTTTCTTTCATTGAAATGTCCCAGCAGTGAACAAATTGTACATTTATTTCTTCTACCTTAAAAAGAACTTCATTTACCGATGACACCTTCCATACCGGTACTGGCTCATTCTGTTCCCATTTTCAGTACAATTGTACTTCTGGCTTTTACCCCCCTTTCTTTTGTGAGCATCCTACAACCAGGCATGTCCTCTGTTCCTCCTCACAAAACCATCACATTACGATAATAGTGCCCCTTAAATTCAATAACAAGCCCCACTTTGCTAAACATAATACTCAACATTTATTTGTTATCCTATTTGATCTATAAATACCATTTATTGGGAGAAAATCATTTCCCTTCCCCCTTTTTCACCACAAAATTCAGAAACTGTATATCAAATACCTAGCTGACATTTATACTTGACCAATAAGTTTCTTAAATTTAATATTTCCAAAGCAACATTCCCTTTTCAACTCATTATCCCAAGTCGCTCTGCTAAGTACATGAAAACCCCATTCTTCCATTAAAATCAAAGGAGAACAAATAAACAAAAATCTTTGGTGTTTTCCAAACATTCTCTTAAAATTTTCACACATCTTATTGACTCTATCCGCGAATTCTGTCAGCTGTATCTCCCAAAACTCCAGAGTTTACTTCCCGATTCCCGTGCTTCCAAATCTCTTGACTGGACCATCCTTCCTGTTGTCCTTGTACCCTCCGCCATAGATAGGAATATCTTTCTGTAACTTAAACCAGATCATGCATTTCACTGCTCCAAACCCTCTGGTGGCTTCTCATCTCATTTGGGACAAAAGTCAGAGGTCCTTCAAAACATCTGACATGCTTTCCCTCCTTCAGCCAGCACTCCGGAAACACTCTAAATACTATTGAACTTATTTTGTAATGAACAATATTCTTCCAGAAGTGTTTAGGGCTTCCCACCCCACTCTGCTTTATTATCATCTGTTGAACTATAATTTTTTTTTATTTCTTTCCTCTCACTCACTTGATTTCACCCCATGAAAGTAGGGATAGTTTAGTTTACTACTGTATCACCAGGCCTAAAACAGTGTCTACCACATACAAATCACTCAGTAAGTGTCTTGAAGAAGTAAATATACAAATATATCCCCCACTTTTTGAAATGTGCTTTCGTAACTAATAGCCTTGGGCCCCCTTTTGCTGACAGCACTTTCCCAACAGTACTGGTTAAATCTTTACTCTGATCCCGGGACAAACCAAGGTTCTGAGAAAGTTGACACTTGTCAGGGAGGCCTTTGACTAAGAAGGGACGGTTGCTGGTGGGTAAAACTCCTTCCTCAATTCCCTGAGCCATCTAAATAACATTTGACATCGTACCTGAAAGCATTCTCAGCATGATCAAACTGCGGTTGCCCTTGATGGCAAGTCCCTGATAATGCCAGCTTGTATTGCCTTCACCTACTTCTTTGATATCTCTTTCTAAAATAAACTGCCCGTGTTCAAACCTTTGTCCCAGGTTCTGCATTCTGTGGATAACACCGGTTTAGTTAATTTTCCTGTGAAACAAAGTTCCAAAATGTTCCCTAGTATATTATAGGTACCTAATAAATATTTGCAGAACAGATGAATTGGACAATCCACTATTACATTGCAAGAATCCTTACACATTTTAGATGTCTTGTGAGGTCAAATTGATCTTACCTATAATATCTCCTACTTCTTCATTTGCAATTTTATATCAAATATAAGAAAATATAAGAAACACAACAGTCAATACTGTTTTTGTTCTTTTTTCAGATTGGCTAAAAGGATTATGGAATGTTTAAAATCAAAGTTTCTAAGAAAAAAGATGAATTACAGTATGAAAAATTTTACTCGTGCCTTCTACTAAAACCTATTCCATTAGAAGATTGATGACACCCTACAGTTCGAAACCTCAAGAAACTCTTGTAATTTGCATTGTAAGTAACATTTCTTCTTTCAGAACAGTGTTTATAGTCACTGAATTTCTGCTAGCTATTCACCAGGCAAACTTCAAACCAAACTGTAGAAATGAGAAATAAATGACTTCTTATATCTTGGCAAAAGGTAATGTTTGGTACCATAGTTAGAGTGGTTGATAGTGCCCCAAAGGAAAATCCTTGTTCTCCAAAAGAATTCTAGCTTGTAGAATCTGACATGAGGATCTTCACTGGATTTGGTAAGACTAGGCTTACACTATAGACACAGAAATATAGGCACAGCAGTTAGGTGCACAGAGCAGTCAATAAATGACGGTTAAAGACAAACCCGACTTCTGTCCTTAGTGCATCTTGGTACCCTTGAAGTTCATTAGTTTCTCATACGTATCCTAGGTTTCTAAAAAGCATGCACTTAAAGGAAAATCTGTCCCATTTTTACCTACCTCTCTTGCATTCACTATACACTTAATACGTACCCAACACTAATCCTTGTATTCATTTTTGTAATAGTAATTATTTTCATTTTGTTTATTGGGAGTGTTTGGGAGTGGATGAAAGAAAACAAGTTAGGTATTCTTCTGAATGTGCTTGAATAACAACAGAGGTTACAGTTCAAATTCCCCTGTGAAAACATACTCAAAAATTGACAAATATTTTACATTTTATTTATTTTAATGACTGTTCTAAAATGAACTCTTTCAGTACCTATAAAAATGTTAGCTGTTACCACATCATAGACAATATAAATAGATGGATGCAAAACCTTGGCTGAAGCTGAAGGTAATTACTGAGGCTCTTCAGAACGGCAGTGCTTCTGTGGCCTCCTTTGAGGTTTCTTAAAGCCTTGATTTTGCCTATTTGAATTAATATTTAGAAAGTCAATTTTCCATTCTGGGGGTTCCATAATCCTGAATATTCATTAACTGTTTTTTGTTTGTTTTAGGATTGAGGGAGCAGTGAAATTTAAAGTTATATTTATTCTTAAAATAGTTCTTAAGGCAAGTCTGCTTAATGATGTCCTTTGACACCGTATAAAAGGTAAACTAGCACATATTTTCAATAATTTATTCTTTCAATTTCATACACCGTACATTAAAGTGTCTTGTAAATCATGAAGATAAAATTAGATGTAGCAAGGGAGCAAACCAACTTCATAGTCAGATGATTTTATTTCATGAATGATTAAGAAGTACTTGGTTATAATGAAAAATGAAAAAGTATTTCTAAATGTTTAGAAATATTAGCACACTATATTGATAAAACAATAACTTGCATTGTTGAGCCTTTTTATTTTAATGCGCTTTCTCACATATTAATGCTTTTGAGCCTTTCGGTGATTCTTTCAGAAAGCGAAGACAAACAGATTTATCTCTAACACACGAACTAAAGAAGCTAAACGGTTCAGTCTTGTTAATCTATGTGCTCAAGGCATACAGTTTGCAAGTGGCTCAACCTAAGCTTAGACGCATGATATATATGAATTTTTAAATAAACCTAATACAAAAGGAATAAAAAGATAGCTGTTCTCTGAAGGAAAGCTTGGGATTTGTTTCCCATACGTACTCGGAACAAAGGGACAATCTATTTTCAGTCATTATTATGACATGGTAACTTTTAATCATGAATAATGATAAAAATTAGCATAAACTATTAATCAGTTCTTATCAGAATAATGTAGGATGGATTATACAAGTTGGTTAAAACTACTATTTTCTACTAAATATTAATTGCTATCATTCTGAAAGACTCACTAAATATTCTGAAACTCTTAGTTATAAACAGAAGTGTGCCTAGCCAATTTAAATCGTGTAGTCTTATTAGTACACACATCTGAGTATAAAAAGAAATATAACTCTATAGATGTGTGTGCATGTATGTGTGTGTATATATATATGTATACGTACACACACAGGAAAGTTTACTTGATATTTTCATTTAAATTAGCAGGTGAAGATTTCCAGCTTTTAATTCAAGCTTATAAAATCATTATTATTTAGTTTATTCAAATTTTAAACTCAACCAATTAAATATTCTGTCTTTCTTGTCTTCTCCTTTGGAACAGTTTAAATTTCTAGAAGCTTAATTATCACACAAATTGAGCAAAGGGGCATCACTTTGCAGGGCATTCTGCGGACACCCTGGCTTCTCCTTCATAAGTAGTGTGGCCATCCTGATGTGCTATCATTTGTTGACGATATCCTCTACTTATATAGTATATTCACCTCATCATTCCAAATCCTAGCTCTCCGCATCTTCTAGTTTGATTTTACTGGGGTAATAGAAGTCTCAAGTTAGAAATAAAAAAATAAGCAAATTACTCCAGTTGACCCTAAACACAATTTTCAGTACTTTACATCTCTCCACTAACATTGCTGGGTTTGTGGTTTAATTGTCTATCTAGGTTCCCATTTCCTTGGTTCCCAGTGCTAAGAATGGGGGCTGGTACCAAGCTGATGACAGGTCAAACACATCACACACACACATACACACACACACCTCCAACAAGCAGTGACCATTGCAAAGTGAAAGGAAATTTTATAAAGAGAAAAGACTTTCTGGGAAGGAATGGATCCAAGAGTGTAGACGGTGTAGTGCTCTCTCAATGTGGGTAAAGAGAGAGCAGGCTGCTCCAATGGGGAACAGAAGCCCCAGGGAGGGGGTCTGTCCTTTCCTGCTAATCCTTAATACTATGTTATGTTAGGGGTGAAATATTCATGATTTTCTGCAAAAGGGGTCAGAGTTCCAGAACTGGGGACCCTCCCCCTTATCTGACCTTATAAGGTAACCTCCAAGGGTTGCCTTGGGATTTGTAAACTATGGAGCCAGTGGTGTGATTTTTACCATGTTAATGAGAAAAGTTCACATCAGGTCATGAGCTCCTAGTTCTATGCATGTTCCAGGTTGTGGCAAGTCCCTTAAAACTCATTTTTCCCCAGAGGCTTAAATTTTTAAATTTTTTGTTCAAGCTCCCACCACCCGGGATCTGCACCAGTGGCTAATCCATGCACTATCTCATAACATGTACCCCAGGGGGCAGACATGTGGAAAAATCAGATCTTGACAATGACCTCAAGTGATAGGATATAAATAACTCCCTCATCACTAACATTCCAATAATGGAAGATGAGACATAAATTGGTTCACCCCAAGTTCCTCTGCTTATTCTCAGTGTTCTTGTTTCTTATTTAAGTTATGGCTACAGATTTTTTTTTCTTAAACATGAAGTGTTCACATTTTTTGCATAGCCCTTTCAATTGAGTTTTTATAATTGTGATTTGAGGGAACTGTTTTTGACTCTATTAATGGAAAGATTAAAGGATATCAAGGTTAAGTGATTGTTGACTGTTCAGTACTATCCTGCTAATAAATTACAGATCTAGGACTTGAATCCAAGGACTGCTGACTACAAACCTACTGTCCTTTTCCTCTAATTAATGGAGAGGAATGAAATGTTGTATAGAGAAAATATTAAAGCCATCAATAATTAAAAGATACTCTAAGTCATGAGGAATTGTTATTTCATCACAGAAACATTTCTTCCCTTAATGGTTAGAGTGGTATAGTATTGCTTGCAGTACACTTGAGAAATAGTTAAGGCAGATGGATGATCTGGCAAAACGTCATTGGCAACAAGATAATATCAAGAAAAAAATGCATTACCAATCATAATCATGAAGCTTTTCTAAAATTAATGGGGACAAATACTTACACGATTTCGTAAGCTTCAATATAATGTAAGTAGGGTGATAACAGAATTCGAAAGCCCATATTTTTTCCTGTTACATAAGTTGAGTAAGAGTGCTTAGTTCAGTGCCTACAGCATGATTAGTTCTATTGGAGATGGAAAAAAATGAAAAATGAATTTCTTTGTTCAAAATGTTTTTCTCCCTTCCTTCCTTCCTCGTATTCCTTTTTCTTTTTCCCTTCTTTCTGTCCTTCCCTCTTTTCTTACTGCCACAGCATCCATTGAGCATCATGATATCCTGGGCACTATTGCACGAGTATGAAGAATAAAGAATGTCTAAAATATGCTCCACCTCCCAGTAATGCTCTCAGACCAGTGACAAAGATGAAATTTCCACTTAGGAAAGAACTGAAGAATTATATTCTGAACTGTGAGTTGCTAATTAGAATTATATCGTCATATTAAACATAGATAATCAGTTTTATTCATTCATTGAATTTGAGTCTAACTTACAACTCAAACTTTTATGAATAAGAGAGAAAAGTAAACTTGGTGGAAACTGAGTTATACCAGACAGCACACGGTCCGACAACAATGTTCGTTAACTCTGTGCTGGAAAGAATATTGCTGGCTCACTCTATAGCTCTGCGGCTGGGCGCCAGCCACATAAGTGGAGCAGGCAGGTTCAAACCAAGCTGGGGAATGCGAAACAACGATGACAATTAAAACAACAACAAAAATAGCTAGGCATTGTGGCAGCGCCTGTAGTCCCAGCTACTTGGGAGGCTGAGGCAAGAGAATCGCTTGAGCCCAAGAGCTTGAGGTTGCTGTGAGCTATGATGCCACTGCACTCTACTGAGGGTGACCTAGTAAGACTCTGTCTCAGAAAAAAAAAAAAAAAGAATATTGCTAAGCAGAAATTGAAGCTAAGAATTATCAACTTAGTCATCCAAGTCTCTCCTAAAACTCTGAAGACTATAGTTACGGGAACTCTCACAGTTTTAAAGACGGCAAATAGAGCAGACTTTGGGAAGGGCTGGCAGGGGCAGAAGAAAACACCCACGTCCACCAGGATGCAAACTCCATGATTTTCAGTTTATGAAAGTATGAAAATTATAAAATGTGATAACATGTTTTGCAAGACCATTTCTTTTCTGGGCCTAAAAAAAGTGCTAAACTTCCTTTCCTAAAGAGAGGAAAAGAGAAGAGGAAAGGGGAGAGGAGGGAAGAAAAAAAGAATCCCTTTGTTACCAGAGGCTCCATTTTCACCCTCAAATTTATTAAAGGAAGAAAAAATCTCATGATATTTTTCTTTGAGGAACCAACTAAAGAAATACTCTCAACTCCAACTCGCATTTTCTTGTGAGTGGTTAACAGATGTTTCTACAAGTTAGTGAGTTTACTTAAGCGTCAGAGGCTGGACATTTGTATATAAAATCTCTCTATAGTCAAAAAGAAGCAAATTAGAGAAATCTCTCACCAGTGTAAATATTTCATACTATGATAAACTCCATAATGCCATGGCATAAAACGCTTGGCCAGAGCACATTAGCTTTTTCCTTCAAGTCCAATAACAGTAGTATTTTTCTTTTTGAGTTTGAAAAAACAAATCACACTTAGCAAAAAAAGATTCTCTCAATGTAGAAATCTTTTAAAACTCTGACTCTGTAGTGTGTGAACCTCATTGCTAAGTAGGTAAATGACAGACTATTAACTTTGTTTTCCACTTCCTTTGAGTCATGACTTGACTTTCAAAACATTTTGGTCAACCAGACTCAAAGTCTCCTTGCAGAAGAAACATTGAGGGATCACGTACTGCTCTCCCTTTGCAATTCCCCCTCAGGGCAGGGCAATACAAGTGACCCTGGCTTTTGACAAACCTTAGCTGAACAAAATGTAACAAGCCCTGTCTGTTTTGAGCTGAATTTCCTATTCTGACAGATACAGCTCAGGAGCATTTGATGTCTGCTTGCTGGTCATAGATAATGGTGCATCTTGGGACCATTGTCATTCTTGTCAATAAAAAGGCCTGGGGGGACGAGCAACAGAGCTACCTTTTGATTCACCGTTTTTCTTTCCTTCCCAGGACATTTGTAAGCCTATGGTCAGCTAGGTCATTTTATTTTATCCTGATGTGCCTTGATAATAGCATCATGTCTACAAAAAATTTGACAGGCCATCGATGTCTGTGCCTCTGACTCCTGTGTTGTTTTTCAGTCCTTCTCAATGTCAAACATACTTTGAAAGCTACTGATTATGTTGGTTGGGACTGTATTTCACAAGACATTTCTTCTTCTGTAAAATTAAACTCATGGGGGTTGATCTTTGAATTTAAGGTAATTTTTTGTGCAATGAAAGACACTGTCATTCTACCGCTGGCATTCAAGAAATGTTTGGAAACCTGGGAATTCTATTTTATTCAGTTCAACAATGTTATTAAATATGAGTTTTGGTGACAAGAATAAGAGAAAACTTTTAAGTGCAAAATGGAAAAATAATAACTATATCACAAAAATGATGATCAGATCCAATTTAAATGAATTCCAGTGAAATCATGGATAATACAATGTGCAGTAATATCTGTTTATTAAAGGAGGAGTTTACATAAAGGTCAGTCTTAAAGAAGAGACTGACCACTGTGTCTATTCTAATAAAAAATCAGTTGGAAATATATGTTAAGATGTTATGTACACACACAAATACATAAACATGTATATAGAGATACACAAACATGCACATATAAAGAAATACGGTGTGAAGTATATGTTATGAAGGAATAAAATATATAATTTTACATATTGTAATTAATAAAGGGAATACACATCCATCATGATGGCATGTCCCCTAAGATCATTTTGTATCATCGGGGTTTAGAAGGATTTTTTACATCTTGTTTCTGGTCGATTCTTTCAGGTATCAGCCTTCCTAAACTAGGAGTGAGAGGGAGTTTCCTCATTGATCCACAGAAATTGACAGAGCTGAGAAATAAATCCAAGCACTTTGTATCAACTCCAAGAGTCTTCCTCAATAATGTGTGCAAAGTTCTTGGCACAGAATGAAAGCACAATAAGTGTCAGTTAGCATTATCAGAATTAGCCAACACATGTTGGAAATTCCTAGAGCTCACTGTATTATATCTCCTTCTAGGAAAGAGGACAGTTTATTTTTCTTAAATATGAGAAAAATTACATATTAATGACACAGCAGTAGTTTTTAGAACAATCATATCACAATATTCTAGTGTCAGTGTTAACTTCAAAAATCAAATCTGGAGAATTGTGAAGTTAAAAGAAATAATTCTTTAGGTTTCTGATGGAGAAACAATATGCTATTGGTAACAACTCTAAATGATAGCTGATTCTTAGTCTTTTTTTTTTTTTATATTGTTGCAGATGGTACAAAGAACCAGGTTACATTGATTATATTTGTTAGGTCAAGTCCCTCTTATAATTGTGTCCCACCCCCAAAAGGTGTATCACACACTGTGACCCCCTCCATCTGCCTCCCTCCTTCCATCTCTCTGCTCTTCCCTTCTCTTCCCCCACCCCCCTCCCTCCTTCCCACTCTCCACTCTTCCCATCTCCAGCCCCCTCCCTCCTTCCCTCTCATTCTCTTCCTTTCCCTTTCCCCCCACCATGTACTAGGTCATTAATTGTCCTCATATTAGAATTGAGTACATAGGATTCTTGCTTCTCCATTCTTGTGATGTTTAACTAAGAATAATGGGCTCCACTGACTCTTAGTCTTAATATGGTACTGTAGCCTTAAGATATTAACCAGGAAATTAAATTTGGATATTAAGTAAATAAATTAGCATAAAAGGGAATGAAATATAGAACTGATAGCTTAGGCAGTTATTTAGATTGAGCAGGGTGGATGGTCGATGATATTTTGGACTGGCTTGAGTCAGGCTGGCCTGAGTTGTCATGGAAATGAGGCTAATTGAGATACAGGACCTTGCAGATGATTGCCTTGAGATAGAGGTTAATCAGTGTCCCAGGGACATTGTGGCATGGACAGAGATGGGGTCATAGTGACTTGGGTTGTTTTGGGAACAGCCTGATTAGGACCCTAAGGAGGAGGCACCCAAGAAGAAACAGATGACCTGTCTGGGGGTCCACAAGGATTGACCAGACATTTAGCCTGTAATAGAGGATCTCCAGAGACTCACTGATCACAAAGAGGTAGAGAAACCACAAAGTAGAAATCTTGCCAAGGCCTCGATAAAAGGTTTTTGGAATATGTGCACAGTTGAGGTATCAGTGTCCCTAAATGAACTACCCTCACTGATATAGTAAAAATCATGTGCACAAAATTCACAATAGTTTACAAATACTATGGCAACCCTGGGAAATTGCTTCACAAGAATAAAAAAGGTGAGGGTTCCCAATTTCAGGAATTTTCCGCTCTCTTCCAAGAAAAACCATAATCATTCCACCCCTTAACATAAAATAAGGGAGCCAGCATAAAAAGAGAAATCTTATTAAACTCAGTGTCTCCTCCACTCGTGGGGGTTAACCCATTCCTCTTTTGGAATGTACTACACTTTAGTATTTAGTAAAACGTAGGTATTTTGCTTGCTTGCACCTGTTTGTTCTGCTCATTTAGTCCATCAACATCTTTTAAATATAATTACCTATGCTTCTTTATTATGATCACAGATATTGAACTTCATTATATTCTACAGAACAGTTCCCTTTTGCCTTTGGATGAATAACGATCTAAGACACGGATTAAAAACCTACAGGGAAAGAACTACTAGAATAGGGCAGACCAGGGGTGGGAAGCTTTGAAAGGCCATATTAATTTAATTGTAATCAAGTTGACCATATTTAAGAAACTTCAATTAAATACACTTAAAATGTGCATTATTTTGTAAAAATCTAATTACTATGTACTTACTAATTTCAAAAAGTGAAAACTACTTGTTGACTTTTAATTTCACTAACCTTTTAATGACTTTACTGTGTCTGGTTTTGATTGGAAAGCATTTAAATATTTGGTTACAGCATGGAGGTCTGTGGTTTCAGTGATATCCTAGATCAGTGGTTTTCAACCTTCCTAATATGCAGCCCTTTAATATAGTGCCTGTGGGTCGTGACAGCTGCCATAAATGGGTATCAGTCCTTTGTAAGCTTAAGGTCTAGAATGATTGATTTGGATTAGGTAGGAAAATATACAATTGCAGTGATAAGTGATTGATTACCAAGAAAGCATTTTCTGGGCATGCTGCTAAAGGCATGGGTTTTCTACTGCATTTTTCTATATTTCAATTAGATCTTTCTTAGTATCAAACAATGACTTTAAATGTCATCTACTGAGAGCTCAATCAGTTGCATCTGTAGTTCTTTAGGCGAATTGGTGATATCAATGAGGTGAAGCTGAAATTCTAATTTGAATGTAATGTCATGATTATCAATATCAATGAACCTTTCATTGTATTCTCCAATTAGTATGTCTGTAACAGCCACATATTCTTCAGATGATTTGCATATGTCACCCTGCTCATCAATAACCTTTGCTAACTGGGGAAATGTTCATCTGAAATTTTCTTTTAAAGAAGTATTTTGGGAAAAGGTAGCTTTTTTCTTTGAAATGCTTGACTTTTGCCACATGTTTTTTATAGACTTAATTTTACTTTGCAAAGAAATATTCAAGTCACTTGATTTGATATATCATACAGAATTACTGCATTCCTATAAAAATTTTCTTTCAATAGTTCACTTTGAAGATTCTGTTCTTCATAAAACAGAATCTTTATTCTTCTGTTCATAAAACTTATCTATTCTCAGAGATGAGATTTTCGCTAACACCTGTCCCTGAGATAGCCAAAACAATTTAGAATGATACTGCAAATACACACCTACTATGCAATCCTTCAACATTACCACATTAGGAACCGGACAATGCTATGTTACATTTGAATGAATATAGTTAACAATACTTACAACTTGTTGCAAAGTGTCACTTAAAATAGTAGATCTAGTGCAAAAATTCTTCTGTTGTGAGATATAATGAAAAGAAATGAGAGCATCTGAATGTGTTAATACCTTTTTTTTTTAATCTATGCAATAACCCTTCATGTTTTCCTGTCTTGGAAGGTGCACCGTCTATATACATACACTCACTAAATTTACCAAATTCAATTTAATTTCACAATAGTTATCGTGAAAGCTGTTGAAGACATCCATTTCTCATGTTCTGTTCACAAGACTGTGCAATGCAAGTAACTCTTCATAGCAAAGAAAATCCACTGTTGTAACACAAGTGAAGTATAAAGTCTGTGCTGAGTCAGTAGTAGCAGTTGATTCATTCAAAGCAACTGGATAATATATATATTTTTTTCCTTCTAAAGTATTGCATAAAGTTGTTCTGTTCAGTTATGGTTCTCCTTGTAAGAGGTAGTTATTTGCACTTTGAAATGTTCCTTGGGGGTCTAAGCATGCTATAACTTCAATAAGGCATTCTTTCACAGTTTCTATATTTCTGAATGGCTTCCCTTTCCCCCCACATATATAAGCTACTCTATAAATTGCACTGGCGGCATTATTTTCAGGTCTTATTGTTACTTGAAAGAATTGACTTTGCTTTTGCTTTTCATCTTTTATTTTCTGCAAGACATCCTTTCATGCCTTTCCCTTTGATTTAAAATATTTGTGGTCTTTATAAGTGTTACAGTGCTGATGAGCATTGAATTTCTTTAATGTTGATATTAAAGTATCACAAAGCAAACAAATCATCTTATCTTTACAAGAAACAAGATATTATTGCAAATCCCAATCCTTGTTAATAGATGTGTTTTCTTCCTTCAGACTTCTCTTGATCTTCCTTGACATGATAGGCTATTATGTGGACAGAATTAAAAACACTGCTGAGCTATACAACTCAAATTAACAAATTCCAATCCACTTCAAACAGCACAGTGCATCTCTACGATGATTAGAAAAGCTAATAACCAGACTCCTATGGTAGGGGAACCAGTCACCAGGAGAAGTTAAAATTAAGTCATGAGCATAGTAGCTGTCAATTTAATTCATACAGTTTACTAATTTTGTCAATCAATCTTGGAGGACTTTTTTTAACTTATTTTATTCTTTGGTATTTTAAACATGTTCAATTAAAAATAAAATAAAAATTATATAAAAAGCAAACACAATGATTAATACAAATAAAAGATATTTTTCTGCAAAATTTGGATTCAGTTAAAAGCCTGCACTTGAGAACCTAGAACTTAAGTGTGCATTCATAACAATAGCTTGAAGCAAACTGAAACAAGGAAGTTCTTAATCTAAAAAAAATAGAATTTATGAGGAATCTACAGCTAACAAGAATGGCCGAATGCTTTTACTTTAGAATCAGGAGCAAAAAGGATAGTCATACTACTTTTATCTGGTAATGTACCAGAAGTCCTAGCCAATAAAATAAAATAAAAATACATAAGATGTACAGATTGTAAAAGGTGAATTTGAACTGTGGACATGATTGTCTATGTAAAAAAGCCAATCGAATGTACAAAAACTAAAATATTAGAATTAATATTAGGAAGTCTACCGGGTATAAGTTCAATTTAAAATTTTATTCTATATACTAATAAAAACTTTTAAATTTAAATTAGAAGTACTATCTTCATTAACATAAAAAAATCTAGTATTTAGGATTACTATACATAAGACCTAATGGTAACACAATACCTGCTGCTCTCTGAAAATGCACTAAGTTGCTAGAAAACATTTAAAAACACCTAAATGGACAAAGGCACCATATTTATAAATCAAAGGAATCAACATTGATAAGAACAATGTAAATTATCTGTAGAGCCAATGTGATTCCCATAATTTCCTATGAAGCTTTTGTTTGTTCCATAATTTTGGTAGAAACAGACAAGGCAATTCTAAAAGGCAAAGGATCTAGTGTATGTGGAATAATTTTTTAAAAATTGGAGTTCTTAGAGTATTACATTTCAAGTTTTATAAAGCTACAATAATTATGAGTGTGTTGTTGATAGAAAGATACATAGGTCAACAAAACAGAATATAGATCAAATGTATACGTAAATGCTCAATTGATTGTCAATATTGGTGCTGAGGTAATTCCATATGAGAGAAATTTACTCTAATTAATTCTTATTCTAAATTCAAATAATCTGTCTCAGTTTTCAAATCCAGTCTAATCTTCTACCTCGGTTTTAAACACTTCAGGAATCTGCAAACTGAGAATGCTTTACTGTGTGGATCTATCTTCAAAAGCTCGGATTGCTCCCACTTTTCTGAGCTATTTACTTTTTTCTTTTCTCTCTTTCTCTCTCTCTTCTCTCTCTCTCCCTCAATCTCCCTTTCTCTCTCTGACATTAAATATTGTAGATTAACAGTTAAAGATTCAAATTTTATTTCTATTTCTTGTTCTATTTGTAGTTTGGGGGTGAGTTTTGAAGGAAGGAAAAGGAAGAAAAGTCATATGTAACACAGTCATTTATTTTTAATCCTGCTATTACCTTGTCTCTGCAGTCTGTACTGAAATTAAATGTAGAGTTAAATAGTTTTATCTGTACAGTAAAAGATAATATAAGGGTATTTTTACACTCATTGGAGCTAAGCTGCCCTGGGTTTCTCCAAATCATCACACATTCCATTTCCAGTATTAATATTTCTTTGAAATAATCACTAGAACAGTCAGGGCTTATTGAACATTTACAGTATCCCAGGCAATGGTCTGTAGACTTAACCGAAATTAACTCTTATGGTCTTTGGAGGTGAGGAATATAATTATCCTTGATGAATTGATAAGATAAAAGAACAGTGGGACAGAGAAAGGTTAGGTCATTTGTCCAAGCTAATACAGTTTGGAAATAATGGTGGTGCAAATAGAACCCAGGCAGCTTGACTTGAGAATCTGCATCTTTTTTTTTTTTTTTTAAAGGTGTGCACTTTTATAGAGCTTGCCTCATCAGTGTACAGCTAAGCCCTGGCTGCCTCCACACCTACACCCACTCCCAGAGAAACCAAAAGCCTTCATGCATCCCAAGCTGGGGTACAAAAAGGGGGCCACCATAGCTGATCATTCAAAATAAAACAAAATATGAAAGTATTAGGAGAAGATTAAGAAAATTCTGCATTACATAATTTACACAAAAGCAATGCTGTCGCTTCCTCTGCATTGATGGGGAGGACTGGGCCATTCTCCTTAGAGAGAAACGGGACAGCTTTGGGGAGGGCAAGGGACATCCTTTAACAACACATCTCACAATATTTGGAATGACTATTTTAAAAAAGAACAATATACATTCAAAGTCCTCCTCGGCAGCACTGTAGAACTTTGGGGATGTTCGCTTCAACTGCTGTCATCTTCACCGTTCCAGTTTTTAATTGCTGAGTCACGCCAAAAAAACAACAAAACAACAACAACAAACAAGGCCCTGCCAATCTCATCTTGTTTTCTGTGCAAGTTACGGTTTGTCGAGAAAGGATGTAATGCAACTAACAGTCCGCCTAGAAGCATTTGCGGTGGACAAAGGAGGGATCAATCGATGCACTCCTGCTTGCCGATCCACATCTGCTAAAAGGTGTACAGCCAGGTCGGGATGGAGTCTCTGATTCACATGGAGTAGCTGTGCTCAGGGGAGCAGTGAACTTGATCTTCATGCTGGGAGCCAGGGCACTGATCTCCTCTGCATCCTATTGGTGATGCCAAGACACATGGTGGAGCCTCCAGACAGCACTATGTTGGCATCCAGGTCCTTGCAGATGTCCCCGTCTCACATCTTGATGGAGTTGAAGGTCGTCTCGTGGATGCCGCGAGACTCCATACCCAGGAAGGCGGCTGGGACAACGCCTCTGGGCTCCTGACCTGCACGTGCCGGTGGTGACCACCTGGCAGTTGGGAAGCTTGGAGCTCTTCCCCAAGCAGGCAGAGGGTGCCCCATCGGCCACCCTCGCTGGAAGTCGAAGGCGGTATAGCATAGCTCCTCCTTGATGTCCTGCGTGATCTCTGGCTGGGCGGTGGTGGTGAAGCTGTAGTTGCACTCCGTGGGCATCTTCATGAGGTCCAGCCTCAGCACTGCGTGGGGCAGTGGGACTCCTCATAGATGGGCACAGTGTGAGTGACCCCGTCTCCAGAGTCCATGACGATGCCAGTGGTTTGCCCAGAGACGTGCAGGGACCGTGAGGCCAGGATGGCCACACACATGGCCCAGGTGTTGAAGGTCTCAAACACGAGCTGGGTCATCTTCTCTCTGTTGGCCTTGGGATCAGGAGGCCTCTGTCAGCAGCATCAGCTGCTCCTCGGTGCCGCACGCAGCTCATGGTAAAACGTGTGGTGCCAGATCTTCAGCATGTCATCCCGGTTGGTGACGATGCCGTGCTGGATGGGGTGCTTCAGGGTCAGGATGCCTCGCTTGCTCTGGGCCTGGTCACCATGTATGAGTCTTTCTGCCCATGCCCACCGTCACACCCTGGTGCGGTGGGCGCCCCATGATGGAAGGGACGAGGCCCGGGGGCATCGTTGTCCTCAGAACCCGCCCTGCACATGCCCAAGCCATTGTCACACCGGAGCGCAGCAATGCAGTTACCCGGGGCCAACTGAGCTGCGGGTGGACCACAGCGGCCAGGTGAGGGCGGGGCTTCTGTGCCTGCGGTGGACGTGGTCTCGGCATCGTTTAGTTGTTTTACGCAATATAGTGGAAATGAGAAGAAAGGTAGGTGCATTTGTACCTGTGATTGCACAAACACACAGCAGGTTCACTGTCCAATACATTTACTCTTATTTTCTTTCTTTGAAATTCCACTTAGTAACAAAATTAGAATTTACAGGAAACTTAGAGAAAAATCAATACTTATAGTATAGTATTTGAATTAGATCATATTCAGTGGCATAGGTGTAAATCTGATCTCATTAAAATGTAAGCATCTAGTATGAAGACCTTACCCTCCAATGGGGATACTGAGTCACCCCAGGAGAAAAGTTAATGCTCAGAAGCCAACCACCAGGTCCCCGCCAATCTGGTTATCTGGGCTGGTCTGGAATCTGTTTCTGATGTTCCTCACAGGGCCTTCTTTCTTCTTTCTTCCCGTCCTCTCCCTCCCTTCCTCTTTTCTTCAACTAAGCTTGAGTTTTTAGTAAATGCTGGGATTAAATTAGTTAAATAGAAAAAATCTCTGACTTCATGTGAGAGATATGTGGCAAAAGAAGGCAGATACCAGGAGACACTTGATTATGTAACTACTGAAGTCATTATTCTTAAAAAGTAAATGTACAGACACCGGAAGAGAATAAACTAGTCGGCTAACCTAGTCCTGATGACCAGGAAAAGCCTGCTGAGAAAATACAAAGTAAAAAAAGAAAGAAACATGAGAGGAAAATGTGCTTTTGTGAATTTGTGCGAAAATCTCAGATCCAAACAACATTAAGTCCAGTACAATTTTTTAAATATGTCTTTTAACACAGTTTCACAGAAAAAAAAAAATTCAGAGGCATTACCATTATAACATACTTTACAAAAACTTTTATATACTTCAGGAAAGTGACTTAACCTCTCTGAGTAACCTCTCAGTTACCTCATCTGTAATTCTTTTTACTAAATTTTCCCACACATGTTTTCTGAGAGGATGAATTAAAATAGCCCTTGAAAGAGAATAGGAGAGTGCCAAGCACATAAAAGGAATATATGACTGTTTATTTCTTGCTCCAGTTTTAAGATGTTTTATTTCTCTAGCTAACCTTAGGACCTGTCCTCTCAGGCAGTAGTCATGCAAACCACCTTAATTACACAGCAGAACCACCTGTTTACACTGCAAGTCCCCACATCCACTGAACACTGGTTCCATTTCCTATGGTCAGTTGTTCACTTGTGCTAGCTGGATTGTTTATTTCACTCCTCTTTAGAGGAGCGAAAGAAGGGAGGTGTGGACTACTAAGCTGAGAAAGAGAAGATCTGGAACGGAGAGAGTGGAAAACAGCCCTGTTTCTTTGGCTGTTTGCAATACTATGAGACTCCTGAAGGTCACCACTCCACCACTTTTTTCCCAAAGACGTCTTAAACCTTGGTATGCCATTCAACAAGACCTGATCTTGAAATCGTGGTGGAGTGTGCCCTATATTTTTCTAAGCCTTTTCCTACCTTCTATCCACTGGGGCACACTCTGTGGTCACCCTCCTTTATTTCTGAGTTCTTTCGTTCGCACACGTCTTGTTACACTCATCTCGTCTCCCCCACTCTCGTTATCTGTCCTCTGTGCCATGGCTGTACAATGGTTGTGCTTTTCTTTTATGAGGTAATAGTTATCTAACAAATGAATCCAATTTAATGTGCTAATATAAATGGACTGAGGATTAAGTCAACTGCATATTTTAAGAGTAGACTTCTGCTGAGTTCATTCTTCCAAAATATTGCCAGATTCTGAGTTCAATAAAATAAAATGATTTTATCTATATCAGAATTTCTATTGCTATCAGGCTGTAACTAGCTCTACGAACACATCTCAATAACCCCCTATATGGGTACTTTATAATCCTCTCTCTCTCATGTTCCAGAGTCTCGAGCCAGTAGGGCATGCTGACCAGAATCTTGAAACGTTTTACTAGCTATTCAACCTTTCTAAGTTGCTTCCCAGAAATGGTAAAATTTCTGCAAGACAAGGAATTGAGATTTTGAAGGCCCACGGGCCTGCAGACTTCCAGACACTGCCTGCCATCCCTCATAACCTACCCCCGTGCACTTAGCCCCCATTAATTTCAACACTACCTGCCCCAGTGCACACAGCCCCTCCTTCAAAATCCCTTACTTTGTTACTCAAGGAGAGGGATTTGAGGATGATTCCTCACTCTCCGGACAGATGTCTTTCCTACTACAAAATTCCTTTCTTCCATAGCAATCTGTATTATCTCAATAATTAGATTTTTGTGCAGCAAACAACTGGACCTCGCCCAAAACCTCCTTGTTCAATAACAAGTATCTGTTTTTTAGTCTATTAATATATAGAGACTTTTAGTGCTAATTTTTTTTTTTATATTTCAGTTCTCATTATGTTGTCTTTGGATTACTCTGGTATAAAATATGAAAAATGAAGTGTACAGTGCCCAATATTTGTTCAAAATTGTATAAGAGGACAACTCAATGCCCAAATTCGACTATATATTTGGGAAATATCTATAACTCTTTTCTTATTTCCAGTCATAACCTTGGTGTTACCCTTGATGTTACCACTCATTAATTCTCACTATTGAAATCACTTCTTTTTTTTTTGAGACAGAGCCTCAAGCTATCTCCCTGGGTAGAGTGCCATGGCATCACAGCTCATGGCAACCTCCAACTCCTGGGCTCAAGCGAATCTCCTGCCTCTGCCTCCCAAGTAACTGGGACCACAGGCGCCCGCCACAATGCCTGGCCACTTTTTGGTTGCAGCCATCATTGTTGTTTGGCGGGCCCGGGCTGGGGATTTGAACCTGCCACCTTAGGTGTACGTGGCTGGTGCCTTAGCCAATTGAGCAACAGGCGCCGAGCCTTGAAATCACTTCTGTCACCAATCTAATCTAAACTTTTGTTTCTTACATCATCTCTCTGGACTTTTTCTTGTGTAATACACTAAGATTTCTCAAAAATTCAGCATATGCAAATCATCTAATGGATATTCAGAAAAATGAAATTTGTTCAAATTTTTAAAAATCATTCACTATGACATAAACATATCAAAAGCCATAAGGCACGATTTTATATCATTGCAATTATAAATTGTGTTAATGATTAAATATCAGAGATAAGATTATTTGGTTTTCAGTCTTACACAGAGGTATCTGTAACTGGTCTACTGATAGCATGGACCCCTTGTCAATGTTCATGTCTAGTTGGCTTCCTTTCTCTTTCAGTATTTTTATTACATAAGGCAATTTTAACTCATAGTTCTTTGGTAACACATCAACTCAGACAGAAAAAAATACTTATTGAAAATCTTTTATTTAGTAATAACATTTTAGGTACTTGAATGTCTGCAGGAAGCATCAGACGAAATTTCCAGCCCTTCAGGAACCTCTATGTTGAAGAGGGAAGACAGGCAATAAATAATCTATATAATAATTAAGTTCATTGTTTGATATACCAGAGAGTATTAAGTGCAATAAAATAGTAGATCAGAATAAGAACAAAAATGAGTGTTTTTTGATGTAGAGGTGGGGTGCTTATTCTTATTTAGATGGGTCAATTCTTATTTATGAGGTGAGATATAAGCAAATTTGTGAAAGGGTGAGAGATTCAGGCAAGTGAATATCTGGAGCAAGTCTGTCCCAGGGAGAGGAAACAGCTAGAGTAAAGGCTTAGTGCTGGGCAAGCCCGCAAAAACACCAGTGAGGCCAGTGAGGCTGAATCTAAGTGAGAGTGGGGAAAATAGCAGCCGAGTGGTAGAAACATGTTTTAACTATACAGTGGTTCTGCTTAACCGAATATTTAGATGCAGTATTCTTTCTCACCAAAGACTACTTTCCATTCAATGGTAAATATTTAGGTTGGTGCAAAAGTAACTGCAGTTTGTTGAAATGGGTTGATCCTAGAATACATTCTTTAAAAGAATGGTTATGTTACACATCATTTTAATGTGCATTTCTTGCCTTTTTTTTTTTTTTTGCTAATGACTTAGTACTTGCTCTTTATTTTTCTTTACTTTAGACTATGAAAATGATGTTAGATGGAAAGGAGATTCAAGTGATTTTCTTATCTGAGTTTAAAATGAGTCTTAAAGCAGAGGAGACAACTGACAATGTCAACACACATTTGGCCCAATCAACTAGTAAAGTATGGTTCCAGAAGTTTTACAAAAGAAATGAAAGCCCTGGATGGCACCTGTGGCTCAAAGGAGTAGGGCACCGGCCCCATATACCAGAGGTGGTGGGTTCAAACCCAGCCCCAGCCAAAAACTGAAAGAAAAAAAAGAGAAATGAAAGCCCTGAAGATGAAGAGCTTAGTGGCTGGCCATCAGAAGTTGACAATGACCAGTTGAGAGAAATTATTGAAGCTGATCCTCTTACAACTAACTACTCCAGAAGTTGCCAAAAAACTCAGTGTCAACTGTTCTACAGTTGTTCAGCATTTGAAGCAAATTGGGAAGGTGAAAACGCTGTATGAGTGGGTGCCTCATGAGCTGACCCCAACTTAGAACTATCTTTTCCAAGTGTCATCTTCTCTTATTCTATGCAACAGCAACATACCATTTCTCTGTTGGACTGTGATGTGTGATGAAAAGTGGATTTTATAAGGACCAGTGATGACCAGCTCAGGGGTTGGACTTAGAGGCACCTCCAAACCACTTTCCAAAGCCAAATTTGCACCAAAGTAAGGTCATGGTCACTGTTTGGTAGTCTGCTGTTGGTCTGATCCACTCTACCTCTCTGAATCCCAGAGAAACCTTCACATCTTAAAAGTATGCTCAGCCTACTGACAGGATGCCACCTGCAAACTGGCCTTGGCCAACAGAAAAGGCCCAATTCCCCACAACACCTGACCACACATTGCACAACCAACACTTCAAAAGCTGAACTAATTGAGCTACAACGCTTTCCCTCATCTGCCATATTCACCTGACCTCTCACCAACTGACTACCACTTCTTCAAGCATCTTGACCAGTGTTAAGGAAAACACTTCCACAACCAGCAGGATGCAGAAAATTCTTTCCAAGTGTTCTTCAAATCCCAAAGCATGGATTTTACACTACATAAAGAAAAAATATTATTTCTCATTGGCAACAATATGTTGATTGTTAACAATTCCTATTTTGATTAATGGAGATGTGTTTTAACCTAGTTATAATGATTTGAAATTCCTGGTCCAAAATGGCAATTACTTTTCTACAAACCTATACTAGCCCAAGTGGCATATCATTCTCACTCTAAAGATTTGGTAATGGAAACAACCCAATGATAAAAATTACATTAAACATGTAGTTGACATGAACATGCCTACATTGATAGCATTTATATCCTCTTAGACAATTTTTTGTCTGTTTGGACTGGATAATACACTTTTAGTGAATGAACAACTTTTAAGACTACTCAAAACTAGAAGAAAATAACAAAGAATGAGCTCAGTGTGCTGTTTATTTCTATTCAGTCCTAGATGACATCTCTCATTTTCAATAAGGATAGTTTATGCTTAAATTAAAAAAAATTCACACTATATCCAGAAAATAATAGCTTCATTCTACTTAACATGCTAATTTATTTGAATATTCTTCTTGAAATCATAAAAAGGTATTTTTCTCTTACCACTTTCAGTACCTTCAGAAGAAATAATTTTATCTCATCCCTGATGGACACCTTCCTCCTCTAAAGCTAGCATAATTCAGGGTACCAAATAGACTCCCCATCCAAAGAAGTATGTGTAATGGTACATGATTGTGTGATTATAGTAATACAGTTACACACACTCTCAGCTTTATAAATTTTATTCACTATGGAATTAATGTAATTTGTAAACACAGTGGTATAGGAACTGTTATATGGGTATCATCTCTTCTATTGACTTACCTGGCCCTTTCTTCTCATACAGTTCAACGATCCATAAATCCTAATCCTGATGAAGTTTTTGAAATCTGTATCAGAGCTAGGAAAATTGCCTGATTCTAAATGAAATATCTCTCTTCCTGGAGCATGAATTTTAATAATGAGCAGCACAGAGCTCTTTTTTCTCAGGCTTCTGTGTAAGGGGCACACTTCATACCCTGAAACTCAGGGTTTTCTTCCAGTATAGAGTAAGGTATTTCACAGTATGCAGGATGGCAATCGCTCTTTCATGTAACAATCTACTGCAATGGTACATTACCTACCAAAAGGGTTACATGACAGAGAACATTTTGCCAATGTCTCGTTCTGTTTTCTCTCCTGGACTGTCTTTTACTTTGTTCCTAGTTTATGAGGGGTCTCTGTGAACAGTTAAAAACAAACAACATCAAGTGTGGTACTTCACCTCTTTAATCCTACCACTCTGGAAGGCTGAGGTGGGTGGATTGCCTGAATAAGAGCAAGAGCCCTTTTCTAAAAATAGCACTGTGGCAGGTGCCTGTAGTCCCAGCTACTCAGGAGGCTGAGGCAAGAGGATAACCTGAGCCCAAGAGTTTGAGATTGTTGAGCTATGATACCACAGCACTCTACCCAGGACACTAGGGTGAGACTCTATTTCAAAACAAACAAACAAATGCACGAAAGCAAGGAATGATCCCTGCTTTTCATCACAGACATGGCAGACAAAGTTTCATAAGCAATAAGGCAGTGAAATATTAGAGGCCAGTAAAGTCATGGCCCAATAAAATCTAATTTTTCCATTTTCAGGATTTCATTCTAGGCTCCTGGGGAATTCATCATGCTCTTTCAAGCACCAGACTGATTTCTACTGTTTGCTAATCCCAGTGTCCTGTTCATGACAGGCTCCCTTATATTTACTATTTTCCTCTCCACTTTTAAGTCTTAATTAAACTTTTTGAATCATTAACCCATTTTGTTTAATTGGTGATGTAAAGCAGCACAATAATGACAAAAAAACACAATTTAACAGATCTAATGGTAAAGATGAACTGAACATAATTCAGTTAAAAGAAATTGATACCATTCATTAAATGCTAATTGAAAGCACTATCATAGCCCAACATTACACTGTTTTAAGAATGTATATTTGTAGACATATATTATTAAGAACTACTGAAATTTCAGACAGTATTCTTAATTTTATGTTTGCAATGTTGTATGTATTTCTCTGAGTTTTTAGAACTAGAAATGTAGTGTAACTTTAGGCCCCTGGAAATCACCAGCAGTAAATACTACAAAATTTGATAAGCGTGTTCTATACCTCTTTAAATTCTTCTGCATTATTGAATGACAGCCTGTATTTTTCTTGCTGATATTATGAACTCATTTTGAAATCCCTCTCTTTTTTCTCTCTCTTTCAATTGCCAGAATTCATCATAAACTTCAAGACCTAGTTCAAATGACATTTTCTCCATGAATTCTTCCTAATCCCAGCAACAAGATGAAAACTTACCTTGTATCTATTCCCACCAAAAATATTTGCAATCTCTTTTATAATGCTTAAACACACTCTGTATCACTTTCTTTATTTTGTGTTCAGAATAAGAAAGATCAGCTTTTCTAAGTATTACACCTAATTACCCTAAACAAGAGCCAGACCCCAGATCTTTCAACTCTTGGGTCAGAGCTCTCACTACTGCATTATACAAAATTACCATCAAGTCCAGCAGATATTTTACTTCTGCTATTATTATTTCTTATTAATTTGTTTACCTCTTTGTGCCTTTTTTGTTTCAGGGTCTCCTCAGATATTAGCTTACTGACAGAAGAAGCAGTGTGCTTATTGCTATATTTTGTGGAAACTTTGAAATTGTTAGGGAGGGATAAGGAGGAAGGCAAATGGATGCCTTGCCCAGTCATGTCCCCTGAGAAACAGATGATGCCAGGAAATGCTTTGTCTACTGGGAGGAATAGATTGACCACAGAGGTCTCCCAAAGAAGAGCAGGTGACATGTAAAGGGGTCCCAAAGGATTGACCAGATGTTTGGTCTACAATAGAGTCTATTCGAAGGACTGACCAATTGAAAAGAGACAGAAAAACAATAAAGTAGAGATATTATTAAAGCCCCAATAGAAGGTCTTTGGAACAGTTGAGGTAAGAGTGTCTATAACTGACTTGCCTTCATTGCCATAGTAAAAATCACACTCGCCAGAGTAGGACAGTTTATAAATACCATGACAACCCTCAGAAGCTGCCTTACGAGGATGACAGAAAAGGAAAGGGTTGTCAATTCAAAAATTCTCCACCCCTTTCCTAGAAAAACCATGAATATTCTATGCTTCACTTAATATAAAATTAGGAAATTAGCATAAAAGGAGAAATTTTGTTAGACTCAGGGTTCCTCTACTCATGGGGGTTGACCCATTTCCTCTTTGAATGTACTTCAAATAACCTTGGCACTTTGGCTGGTCACACGTGCTGGCTCTGATCATTTTACTCCATTGACCTGGTACTAGTGACCATTATTGGTACTGGGAACCAAGAGTCAGGGAACATAGGGACCTGATATCTCTTGTCCCCACACCTAACAAAATTGCTGACCTCTCCAGGCAAGGAAGTGACTCCAAATGATGATACAGAAAAAGGAGCAAAGAGAAGTGAAGGAATGAATGAAAAGAGGAAGTATGTGTGGGGTGAATAAGGAGGCAACACTAATGACACTATCTCATTAAAAAACATTCACACACATTTCAAGGATAAACAGAGATTGCATACTCTTACCTTGTCTTGGTGGTAAGGAGGGGAAGGTTATTAACAAATCCACAGAGCAAGTGGTATTTGCCACACAACTGGGAATCATCATTAGATGGAATTAGCTTCCTAATCACATAAGTGGGAACGAGGGGAAAAATATTTGGCAGGGACTGTAATGTTAGTAAATAGTTTTCAAGTGACTGAGACAAATGGCTGTTTCCAATCAAAATCTGTACGTCACTCAAAACAGCATCTTTCAGAACAGTAGCTTGTGTTCCCCAAATTGTGCTTTCATTATCCTCTCTCAAATTCAAGTTGTTTGTCTTCTCCTGTTTATTCTAAAGATGAAACTCAGACTGTGTCTCCATTACAACCACGATTGCATTTGTTTTGTCTGTGTTTATTTTTTTCACTTGTATGTCTCCATTAGATTTTAAGTTCCTTAATGGAAGTTTCTAATTAGTTTCAAAGCCGCCAGAGGGCAAGGCAGTTGCTTGATTCTTCTCACATGCCACCATTAACCCCTAAAAGCTGACTGAAAATCTAGCACTATGCCATGTGTTTTGAACAATGGAAATTTTACAGGACTACCATCTTTGAAAATTATATGTGCTCTGAAGTTTACTTTGAACTGACAGTGTTTATCCTCTCTATTTGCAGAAATAAACAGAAAAATCTTTAAATACTAAGAATTGCATTTGATTCTTGATGTTCCTTGGCAACGAGTCACAATCCCTTTGCAAGACTCTACATGTGATGTGTAGATATTTGACAAGAAGCTAAATTAGAGATATCTGGACCTTTGTTGCATTTAGTGATCCCCATGTATAGGGCCAGAAAGTAGAGTAAGAGTAAAATATTCAATGCAGATGGATGTTCACTTAGATGCAGAATAAGGGCAATGGATGAGGAATTTCACTAATATGGTGTCAAAGGAAATTAGAAATGCTTTGACTTCAAAACATGACATTTTAACATTCTGGACTGGTTTTTCCCCACCACTAGCACCATAGCCTCTCCAAATCATTACAGTTTCTTTATTTACATGAAATCTACACCCACCTAGGAGAATAATTATCCTTTTCCTTCCCTTGTATAAGACCAAGGGTGTGAACACAATTGAACAGATTCTTTAAGAAAATAATGTCTTGTCCTCAGACTAATTTAAACTCCATAAGGGAATTATTTACCAATTAATCTTCATTCTCCATCCGTTTATGCTTTCTTATGGTACTTTGTTACCCCTTGACAGAATTTTTCTTTCCTCCTCCTATAACCAATTTTACTAGAAAGACATATAAGGTCCTGAACCACTGGGGACTTGACTCATCACCTTCTATAGCTTCTGGTATATGAATGTTAAATGAATTTGATAGCACTGCTTTTATTAATCTGTTTTATTGTGAGTTGCTTTTTCAGCAAACCTTGTGGAAGAGAAGGGAAAGTTTTGCCTTTGTTTCCTCAGTATTATTCTTTAACGGCCTCCTCTATGCTGCTAATGGTAAAGTTCTGTTTTGGTAGTTCTCCGTATTGGTAGGTCCTATTCACATTATATACTACAAAGTTTGGGAAAACAAAATTTTCCTATAAGTTTTGTAGCTAAAAGTAAATGACAAATAATCTTTATAATCTCTGTTATTCTTCTTCTGTAAGATGTATCTGCTTCTGGTTTCATGGAACTAAATTAATTTGAATACTAATGTAGAACACTTTTTTTAGACTTAAAAGAGTTTGCATTAGAAAGGACTGAAAAGCTTCTTAAAAACATAAGTTGCAAACTAATGTAGCCTAATTTCAAGTCCTTGATCTGGAGGTTTGACGAATGAAGCTATGGACCACCGAATAAGTGAAAGGACAAAGTTTATAATAGATAAAGAGATAGATAAGAGAAAGAGGGGGAACAGAACCTTGGGCAATGAAGGGGTAATGCCCCCAAGTGGGCAGCACATGTGGCCTTCCATCTAGGAGTTTATATTTTGCTTTTCTAATCCTGCTGGCAGTAGGTCCTGGGAATATAGTCACAATTCGCTTGGGGCCTACAGGCAGAAAAGAATCCTAAAATTAGCAGACTTTGTCCCAGAACAGGCATTAAAGTGTGTGCTCCTTACTCCAGGATGGACTACTCAGATGAGATACTTGTCAGGTTGCTTTTTTCATGACCTTACTTGAATACCTCCTGGAAAGGGCCTGTTTGTGCCAAGGGACGGGGTCTGTGATGAGACCGATTTCTGAACTCACCCAGGCCTAGAAAATAGGAGTCTCTGTGCAGCCCTGACTGTATCACTAGGAACCACCAAGCTAAATCTAAACCCAATGTGTATTATTCAGCCAACCGACTGTTATTAGGAAAAAGAAAAAAGAACTTGCAAACCCTTGAGCTGACTTTGTGTCCAATAGTTTACCAAAATATCCACACTATCTTTTGTCATGCATCTCATTTGAATCACTTAGATGCATTATCTTCAGGACTTCATCATTTTATGTAAAGGAAAACTGAGATTTAGAGTAGATTATTGGGGTCCCTTCATGGTCGCCACTTATTGGGGCCCTGGACTGGCCAGGTCTCCGGCCCCATCTTATTTAGATTCCAGATGCAGACCACTAGGCTCCTTTGCTTGGGAACAATTACTCTTAGGTTCCTGAGGGCTATTTGTTTTAGCAGAAGGGAGAGAGAAAGAGAAAGACACTATTTGAGGGAGTAAAGCAGTCTTAGTAAGAAGAATACATCTTTTCAGTCTTTCATAGAGAGAGACTCAGTGCAGGCATTCTACAGGAGAAGTGACAGAGTCAAAGTGAGCAGGTCCATGATAGAATGCAGGCTTCCAACTGCCACAGTCTCATGGCTCTTAACACCACAGGTATAGAAACTGCAATCACTGATGTTTTCATCTCGGGAGTTGTCATATTTGTAAGGGAAGCCAGATCCCTCCCCATGCTCTTTTCACCTAAGTGTTATATTACCAAGCTATAAAGGTGTTTCTTATAACTCTTCCTCCTCCTTGCCATATGCTATTTAGGCTGCTACAGTAGATAATGAGCATGCTCCAAACCACATAGCTAGTGAACAGTAGAGCTGGGATTAACCTAGTTTACTTGTGTAACTGAGAAGATGGCCTGAAAAAGACTCTGCTTCTCTAAAACCCCCTCACCCTTTCTATAACTAAAATCTGCAACCTTGCCTCAGGCCACTTGTTTGGAGGGGCAGAGGAGTGTCCTTTGTTCTTTGTGCTACAGTGTTGGCTGAGCAAAACTGTCCAGGCAGTCTAGGAGAGGGTTACAAGAATGTCTCCACCTCCATCTCTCCATGGAGATCAACCAGAACCATGAACTGTCGCTGAAGGACAGTACCCTGAACCTGAAACCCCTCCTTTTAAAAGCTCTGTATTTCTGCATAAAAGAGAGATGATGGCATTTTAAGACAGGAGTCTCTGTCCTCCTTATTTGCTGACAAATTAATAAATAAATTAATATACCTCTCTTTCCTTTTCCTCAACCACTTGTTCACATTCTTCTGTTGCCGTCTCAGAGACAAATACCAAACTTGTAGTAATACTTGCTTTCCAGTTAAGAAACATTCCCACTGTTCTCTGAAAGTTTGAATGTTATAGAATAAGTATTTTGTAGGATGGTATGATCATTGAATGCAGTTGAATTTCTCAAAATATTAGAGCGCTCAGAGTATGGGTTTGTGAATATTCATAGAAAAATCAGAGAATGGTGAAGCTGAAATTCTTCAGTGTACAAAATGACATAGACTGTCTCTCAAAAAGAGAGAATTATAATCTTCAGTGTATATTTCTCTATTAGAAATGCTAGTGAAGCAAAAACGTCCAGGACATCCACTGATCCACATCTGAAGGTGTATTCAAAAGCTATAATTAAATAGATGGATGCTGGTAATGTATAAAGATGTTTATTTTTTGTTGAGAAGAACTGGGGGTAAATTTATGAATACGCAAAGAAAACCGAGGGCTATGAAAAGCATACATAGACTATCATTTTGTGAATACCAGGGACAACATAAACTGTAAAGGGACCAAGAGACTCTTTTCACAGAAACAGAGTTGAAGGAAAGCAAAAGTTTCTCTGCTCCATTAGCTTGGTTTTAGTGCTTTAAAGTAGACAAGTCAAATTTAAAAATGCTTCCTTTTTAACACATAGGTTAAACACAGAAATCTCTTATCCTCATACCTTCTGGCACAATGGATGTGGTTTTTGAAAACAGAAACACACTATAAAAATGACCTGTTCATCAGAATCTATTTTGTGGTGTTAAAAATTCCTCTTATGGATTCCTCCTCTTGACCCTTTTGGCATCAAGAAGTGTTTAAAGGTATAAAATCAAAAACGAAAGACAAGATAGTTAGTAATCTGCTCTATATGCCTGTTTAACAGTGGACTGTCAAGGCCAAACATTTCCTCAGACAATTCATTGACAAGAGTAGCCAGCACAGTCTGAGAAGAATTAGAGCTTTAAAACTCTTAGACCAAAAATATTTCAGTAGTGAAAATGAGCATTTGTACTTCTGTATGTCTCTTTCTTTCCCCCATCATTACCAATTAATATTTACTTTTCTCTTTTCCAGAAGTTTCTACCACTATTTGTTTAATGTTGTGCATTTTTCTTTTATAATCAGTGTGTTATCATTTTGTATAATTATCGGGTGTGATTAATGCTGCATACTCTGGAAAACTATTAGTTTTTTTTTTTCTAATTTAGCTAGAGGAAATGTCTTTAAATCTTTGTGTTATTCAAGCAAGCTTTGACAAGAACTTTTGTGAATGAAGCTGAGTATGAAAAGTCTATATTGAAGAGTCTGTGCTTAAGTGGCTGGGAAGATCACATTGTCTTCCACTGTTAGGACCACCTCTGTGTTAACTGTGTATGGGAAATTTTCCATGGGAAGCAGGAACATTATGGAGATTGGAGTAACAAGCGTATTATACATTGCAACAGGATGAATTGCAAAACATGATATTGCTGTTGATGGTAAAATATGGATAGAGTATTATTGAAAGTATTTGTGACTTAACTGTTGGTGCAAGATATCAGTCCAAAGACTGTCATATAAGATAGATAGGTAGATGCTAGAAAAAAGGGTGGATATATAGACAGATGGATGAGGAGACAGTTAGAGACAAAGAGGGAGAGAGAACCATACCATTTCTAAATAAGGTCTATAGTAACGTGCTATTATATGAAAGAAATATCCCCCTCAAATTTTCAGCTTATGACTTGCAAAACTGTCTCCCAGAGACTTGAGAGGCTCAATGACCGAGACCACTTGCCAGAGTTCTATCCAAAACTAGATGAACAATGGAGCCAAGCAGATGGAGATAAAATGGCACCTTTTGCCCTGACAGAGGTGAGAGACACAATGTACAGTTACAAGCTGTGCCATAAAGCGGAGGCCTCCCTCCACAGTGGCAGAGTATTTACCTCCAGTTTTCTGGATGCTTAAGAAGCAGCAAGAGAATAACTCTCAGACCCAAGGTGAGAAAGGGAGGGGACAGTTAAGCTCCATGCACTCAGTTTCTTACTTCAGACTGGACCAATCAGATAATCACAGCTCCTCCAATAGTAAATTCTCTGGATTACTGTTCTGTCTATGACTTTCAGGGCACTATTACTTGATCTTTCTTGCACTTGATGTTGTTTTTAACCTGTGAATTTCTGATTTCTTCTAATGATCCCAGTCTTATGATACAGCATTTTTAAAAACACTGTTTAAATCCTTCTTTGAAGCTTTTTTTTAGTTGAACAGCAATAAAATACATTTTCATAAATATAATCAGAGGGAATATATAATAGAAAAGAAACAAATTACAAAAGCATATACATTGTCCATTAAGTAAACACATGGGTAATAATAGTGGAAATTATAATTCCCCAAGAGCTGGTCTCATTTAGTAATCAATGAAAACTCATAGGAATAAAATAGACTTCACATAGTAGATGGTACTGTGTATACTGAATAAGCACTGTCTCTATCAATAATTAAAGTGTTTGCTGGTAATCTTAAGACTCTGGAAGACTGAGGAGGGTGATTTTTTAAGCTCATGAGTTCAAGGCAAGCCTGAGTTTGGAAAACCCTCAGTTACTCAAACTAGATTTCCCATTTGATCCTGCAATCCCATTACTGGGCTTCTACCCAAAAGAAAAAAATCCTTTTACCATAAGGACACTTGCACTAGACTGTTTATCACAGCTCAGTTTATAATCACCAAAATGTGGAAACAACTTAAATGCCCACCAACCTAGGAATGGGTTAACAAGCTGTGGTATATGTAAACCATGGAATACTATTCAGCCATTATAAAGATGGAGACTTTACATCTTTTGTATTAACCTGAATGGAAATGGAACACATTATTGTTAGTAAAGCACCACAAGAATGGAGAAGAATGAATCCTATTTACTCAATTCTGATATAAGGATAATTAATGACCTAGTATATGGTGGGGGCGGGGGTAGAGGAGAGTAGAGAGAGGGAAGGAGGGAGAGGGATGAGGGGTCACAGTGTGTGACACATATTTTGGGGGAAGGACACAATTATAAGAGGGACTTTACCTAAAAAATGCAATTAATGTAACTTGAAAAACTAAAGAAAAAAAAAAGGCTCAGTATCTGTAGCTCAAGCAGCTAAGGCACCAGCTACATACACCAGAGCTGACAGGTTGGAATCCATCCCAGGCCTGCCAAACAGCAATAACTACAACCAAAAAATAGCTAGGTGTTGTGGCAGGTGCCTGTAGTCCCAGCTACTTGGGAGGCTGAGGCAAGAGAATCACTTAAGCCCAGGTGCTGGAGGTTGATGTGAGCTGTGACACCACAGCACTCTATCCAGGGCAACAGCTTGAGGCTGAGTCTCAAAAAAAGAAAGAAAGACAGAAATAATATTAATAATTAAAGATTTTAATGCAACCAATGAGCTCACTTTTTGATTAACTTCTCTAATCTACGTAGAATGATGGATGGCAGTGCTATTCACAGGGTCATGAATTGTTTCTATGTTTTATTGTAATAGTATTCAGAGTAGAAAAAATAGTCTATTGGTCTTCTATTCCTGGAAGCTCATTTCCAGGAAAAAGAGATTTTTAAAGCAATTTCAGCAAGTTAAGAATATCCATTTTTTATGTTTATTCAAAAGGAAACAAGTGACGTTGCATGTTAAAGTGTCTGTAGTTCATCAATCGCAACTCTATTAATTTGCACTGCAGAATTATCATTAAACCTTGATCAAACAAATGTATTCAAGATCCCTAAAAACTGCCTATGAATAGATCTTTATTGAATTAGACAATATTCAACATATTTTACAATATTTTTATCTATTCCATGGCAAGTTTGACGGATGTGAGATAACAGAATTATAACCTACCTCTTTACAACTGTTGTTAAATTTCAGAACATGTCATTACCATCTGCAGAAAGCTTCCAACTTCCAACTTTAATTTTTGCTTTTTGACTTTTTCTACCAAGGACAAAAGTTGCATTCCATTATTGAAACAACTCTATGAGATAAATACACAAATTGGGCTATTCCATTTACATTTTGTTCATAAACTATTATCTTACCTGACAGAACCCCGTGAGTTTGGTTAGTAGATACTTTCTTGTCAGATCCTTTAGCTTCAATAACTTTAGTAGCTTAGTCTTCCATGATAGTTATTTATAATCACTTTCTGTTTTCTCACCTGATGAAGAATAATATCAAATATAATCCACCAGCCTTTAAATATTTTCCAATTTTACTACATCACTAAGCACTCTGTTTAGTAAAAATGAATTTTTCTTAAACATAACTTTTTCAATGAAAAATGCATTATGCTGCCTTTCATTCTGACGCAAGCACCTTACTTAGAATAACTACTGCAGAAAAATTCTTCTGACACTGTAGCTGCATCATCGAAATGTATTGGTACTCAAAATTTGACTTCCAGACTGCATTCATCAGCAATGCTTGCAGCCAGAGTTTCATAGAGAGGTTTGTCGTCTATGTTGTATATGAAGCAAACAAGAAAAAAGGTCTTCCATCATAAAATCATCGTGCTTATATTGTCCATACAGTAAAAGACATGCCCTTTTAACAGTATCTGTTCATCAACAGAGCTTCAATGAAAAATACTTTGTTAGCTTTATTGGTCCTTCTAACTGGTCCAAAGTACATGAATCTGTTCAAATATGGTACATCATTAGAAAGTGGTACTTGAGCTACCTTCTTTATAGCAGTCACTGATCACTTCCAAGCAAACACACTTAAAGCGTTATTTCCCTAATGCCTTCGCAATTGTTTACTTTCTTTCAGTCTTAGAACCCAAAGTGCTACTTCATAAGAAGCCTGCAATGCTCTAATGTTTATACATAAAATATTGAACATCTGCCTCTGTTGATTTTTTATTTTAATAATCTGTCTTTCAAATAGTTGTTTGTTTCAAACTTATTTCCTTATGTTTTTTTATGTGAATACCATTTAAGTTTTGAAAGTTAATTGCCTCATTAGCTATTACATTGCCACAAATAATACAATATTGTTTTAGCACATTACCATCAATTATGGTAAATTTATGAAAGATCATACTTTAAGTAAAATTGGCATGAACTCATTAGATTTCCCCTTCTTCACAATCATTTCTACTGTCGTTTGGTTTTCCCCTGCTGCTGTGCTCTCTTAGTTGAAGCTTTTTGCAGTACTGCAAATTAGGATAACAAATGAAGAACACGGTGTTTACTTCCCTAATGTAGCCAATAAGGTTAAACTGCAATACAAATTTTAAAAAGAAACATGCTTGATGAAAATTTTAAATTATTATAAAAATTAAAATTTACATCAAATTGGCTACATTAGTGATCGTTATTAGCAACATGATGTTATAATGCCATTTGTTGTATCACGGTTCCTCTGTGTTTAGCAGCTCAGGCAACTCAGCACACAACTTGGATAGCACCAAACCCCTCTGTCCTGGATTTAACAACAGGACTCCACTAGTCCCTCACTTGGGTGATCACTGTAAAATTTTCTGAGTATTTATTCCAGTTTCTATTCTCATCTCCTTGTAGAATAGTAACAAACCTGCCTGGCACTGCTCTGTGAACCAGTGCCCTCAAGACGCATAAGGATTACAGGGAATTTTAGACAGACAAGGATGTGCCAGTAGGTTTCAGCCTGCTCCCCCTCTGTTAGACATTGCTTCTGCTTCTTTCTCTCGAGTAAGGAAAGCCACAGGCCTTCCCCCCTGACGCTCAGGTGGCTGTCAGGATTGTTCTGCATCACTGACGGAAACACGCTTCATACTTACTTAGTATTTGAACAGGTATGTCTATTGTGGTTACGTGTAGTGGTTCTGTCCCTATTTCACTAATACATGACACAAGCATTGGGTCATATGCTATTTCCCTTAAAATACCACATCTCCACTGCCAGGGATTCCTCCTGGCACCAGGATTTTATGGCTAGTGCCCATATCATTTTACTCATTATAGCCTATCCTTATTCTGGTCTTTTTCTTCCCTGTAATCTACAGATTGTATTTCTTTATAGGCAGCTTCATTCTATCTTTGGTTTCCTGTCCTTTTCCAGAAGCATTGTTCGGAGGCTGCTCTCATCCTCCTCTCCCCTTCTTCTCTTCCTTTTCTCCTTCCTTCTCCACTATCTCCCTCCTAGTCTTCCTTCCTTCTTTCCTCCCTTTCTTCTTTCTTTTTGTTTTACGTCACATGTAGTTACTTAGCTAAATTGTTTTCCCCATGACCTGTCAGTCTGTTTATACTATACACTTTCATTCCTTTCTCTGACCACCTTCTCTCCTCTTTATCTAATAGCCATTTCTACTTTCACTAGTCATAGGGCACATTACACTGATGTAACAGTCTCAAATTCATCGTCATCTCAGATTCTTCAAACTAATGTAAATTTCTGTTTTTTTAAAAAAAAATCATTCCTTTAATATTTGTTAAATTTTTTTGTCTTTTTTTGTTTGTTTTATGGATAAGACACCCTCTTGCCCTTTTTAAAAAAAAATATCCTAGAGGCAGCGCCTGTGGCTCAAAGGAGTAGGGCGCTGGCCCCATATGCCAGGGGTGACGGGTTCAAACCCACCCTCGGCCCCCCCCCCAAAAAAAATATATATATATATATCCTGGGCAGTGGCTGTGGCTCAAAGGAGTAAGGCGCTGGCCCCATATGCCGGAGGTAGCAGGTTCAAACCCAGTCCTAACCAAAAAAAAAAGAAAAACCACCAAAAAAAAAAATATCCTTTTTATAACATTAATTGTCTTACCTGAAATACTTTTTCTACTAGGACATTACACAGACATGATATCTTTTTTCTTATTTTGTCTAATGCGTTATATAACACACAAAGTTGCATAAAGCACACATTTAAATTTTTTAAAATAATTTTAAAATGTACCAACATGTAACCACCAAACAGATCAATCAACAGAATAACTGGCATTCTCAAAGTCCCCTCATTGTATTTTTTTTCCTGATCATACACACAACACACTCTTTATAAAGAACAAACTTTCTAACTTTCATGGTAATAATTTTATTATGTACTTTTCCTTGTACTTTTATATGCTTATTAATATAGATTAATTTTTCTTATTTAGATCCTTAGGTATGTTAAAATATATCAAATGAATTACTGCTGTTTTGTTTCTTTGCTAAAAGAATATTAGCAAAGAAACAAAACATATTTTAGGATATGTTTAGCAATCCATCCATTTGGAAAATCCAATCCATTTTTCATTCATTCTCCTTGCTGTACAGAAGTGCTACTCAAAGTAGCTGATTCTCAAATTACCCATCCACAATGAATGTAAATTGACACACAGGAATGTAAATCAATACACTAATCATCTTTGAGAACATCTAAGAAAAAACCAAAAAAATTTATTGTGCTAAGTGAACTGGATAACTGGGTTTTTATTCTACTACAAAATCATTATATCTTCATAGACCACTATCATACATTTCTTGTACCACTATCAGTGGAAAAAATTATCATGAATTGCCATATGTTTCATTGATCAGTGTACAATATATTACTTATTTGTTCTACTGTTGACTAAACACTGTATTTTTCCCAGTTTGAGGCTTTTTTTTTTTTTTAGACAGAGTTTCACTCTGTTGCCTAGGTTAGAGTGCTGTCACCATCAGCCTAGCTCATAGCAGCTTCCAACTACTGGGTTGAAGGTATCCTCCTGCCTCAGCCTCTCTAATAGCTGGGACTATAGGCATTTGCTACAATGCCTGGCTAAATTTTGTTCTATTTTTAGTAGAGACAAAGTTTCTTTTTGCTCAGGCTGATCTCAAACTCTTGAGCTCAAGTGATCCTCCCCTCTCCCCAAAGCTTCCCAGAGTGCTAGAATTACTGTCATGAGCCACTGTGCCTGGCTTAGGGCCACTTTTAAAAAATATATTCCAGTTGCTTCTGTGATATATACAATCAAATGTGGATTTCCAGTCTCCTCAAATATGTTGTATATGAAATAATATTTTCAAAAGTGTTTGGACAATTTTTATGTCTAACAATAGTGTATGGAAAATCCAAATTGCTTTGTATCATCGACAATACTTAGTAATGTCAAATTTTGAAATGTTTGTCAATCCAGTAGGTATATAATGCAATCAAGTTGCAGTGAATTTGAGATTCTGTATTATTATTTTGTACCTTTTTAGGAATAGAAATTCTTGATTTTAATATGGTTGAATTCATCAGTGCTTTCTTTCTTGCTTAGTGGCTGTTTTTGTCTTGCTTAAGAGAAACTTTGCATACCCAAAGTAAAGAGATATTTTTCTATATTATTTTTTTTAAAGTGTATTAGTTTTGGATTTCATACTTAGGCCTATACCCACATCAAGATGAGTTTTGTGTGAGGTGGGGGTTCAAATTCATTTTCCTCCCACTCTCTGTAGTTACACCTTTGCTGTAAATCCAGTGTTGATATAAACAACGATGTGTTGTTTGGGTCTCTCTACTCTGTTCTATGTTTCCATTCCTGTGTTAATATCATAATTACTATAATTTTATAATAATTCTTTGTATGGGCTAAGTAATATTTTCATATACTAGGGGTTTGTCCATTTATCTAAAATTTCCAATTTATTGTGTTTGTTTGTTTGTTTATTTATTTATTTATTTATTTATTTATTTATTTATTTTGAGATAGAGCCTCAAGCTATCCCCCTGGGTAGAGTGCTGTAGCATCACAGCTCACAGCAACCTTCAACTCCTGGGCTCAACGGAGTCTCCTGCCTCCACCTCCCAAGTAGCTGGGACGACAGGTGCCCACCACAATGCCTTGCTATTTTTTGGTTGCAGCCATCATTGTTGTTTGGCAGGCCCAGGCTGGATTTGAACCTGCCACCTTAGGTGTATGTGGCTAGCGCCTTAGCCACAGGTGCCAAGCCAAAATTTCCAATTTATTTGCTTAAAGTTGTGTATACTGTCCTGGACATAGTGAAAGTTTTATTGTAGAGACTTTGCAAGTTGTTACAGTCCTCTGAAGAGGGTTTATATTTTTGCTTTGAAAGAAAATGAATATGGCTAACCTCAAACCAGAAATTCTGGTCTGTCTGGGGTAGACAGAAACATGTCAAATTTTCATAGATGGTTTTCTGTCTACCCCACAAATGTATGCTTCACAGGTGAGCCAGAAACCTAAATTGAATTTTTTTTATTAAATCATAAACACATAGATGTATACATTAATGCATTTGTGGGGTACAATGTGCTGATTTCATATCGAATTAGAAACTCTTACATCACAGTGGTTAATATATACCTCATCTCGTTTACTTAATTACTGTGTTAAGACATTTATACTCTATACTAATAGATTCAACATGTACCCTTGCATTAAGCACCATAAACTGAATTGACACAGAAACTTTATATGCTCTCTCTCTCTTTGGATCTTGCTCTCTGATACTGTATTCTTCCTGACTCACTGGCAGCTCTGGCTGCACAGCTTCTTCCCTGCCTGTTTCCCAGCCAGAAAAAAATGAAAGGCATTCTGTTGGAATTTTGCTGTGGGTCATTTCAGCTGCCTTAATTCTAAAGCCCACCAACCAGGAAGCTCACTCAAGCCATAGCTTCTTTTGGGTTTATTTTCCCTTTCAAAATTGATCTGCTTTTCATTTACTTTCTGGATCTTCCTATTTTGCCCATATTTTACAGTTTTCACTTGTAAGATATTGGTTTGATAGAAAATGAATTCTCCATAAAGAGAGCAGGACAACTTCTTGTTGTTTCTTCAAGGTCAGCAAATGTTGTCTAGGTTTTTATTTTCTTCTGTATTTTGACTATCTTATTGTCTCTTTGATATTGAAAAAAAATATTGGTCCTGTTTTGTTTTGTTCTGGTGAGGTTTTGTTTATTTAACTTTTCGTCTGGGAGCAGTTTGGCCCAAATAAGTTAATCTATTCTTGTGAGATGGGTAAGAAGTCATCAGGTGATTTGCAAAGCACAATGGCATTCTGTGTAGGTCCGTAGATTAGCTAAGATCTTTTATTTCTAAATTATATCAACTTGTTGGTAAAATTTATCGAATCCTAGAATTTGTTCCTTTTGATGTACATGGTAAAACTCTGCACTGAGAGGAATCAGAAAACCAATTGTCTAAAATTAGGATTATGTTATAGAGAGCTCAATATAATCATTAGGATAATTCTGTGCAAAGGATGAGAGTGCCTTTGAGTGTAGGTCAGGTTCAAATCCTTTCAATTCCCAATTTCAGTGTGGTGCCACCTAGTGGTGCTTGTCAGTTTCAATTTTTAATAGTACTAATCAAAAAGATTTTTGGTTTTGTGACTTATTGGTACCTTTAGGATGATGTTAGTGTTTCCAGGAGTCTTCCAATTAATTGCCTATAGTTTTAGGACTACACAAGTGGGATTTAGGTACACATTGGATCTACAGGGCTCACCTCTGCCTATCATCCCTGGGTGAAGTTAGGTTATCTATTGTTCCCCTGACATGGGGACCATTCTCTGTGATGACTGAGTTCTCTACCTCCCACTCCAGAAGTTAAGAACAGTTACCTCCCAGGATAAGAAACATAGTTTGTGTGAGAAAATAGGCAAGCACAAATTTTGTTATATCGAAACAAGTTGTTATAGTGGAATTACTTACACTGAGGTTTATTGTATATTTTCAAATCCAGAATCCAAACTCACATGATAAATTTATTACTGGAATATGAATTATAAATACATATTCACCAGATAATATAATTGCCACTTCTCCTCAGGCAGGTACTCTATTATAAAAAGTATAAGCAAATTTGATCCTCCAAAGTTTACTCTTTCAGAATGACTGATATTTTATTCTCTATTATCAATAAATATCAAACATCAAACTACTTAGTTATAGATCTTAGGAATGAGCTTCTAGTTACTCCCAAGAAAACTATTTACTATATGATTGTCTTTTCATCACATTAAGCAAACAATACATAAAGTCACTACAAATTGTCCTCTTTTAGGTTGCTAGTCATAATAAATATGCTTCTACACCCTCTAGTTTCATTGAGATATAATCGACAAACTAAAATTATACATATTTAAAGTATATACATATACATACATATATGTACTTATTTAAAGTATATACATATTTAAAGTAACATGATGCTTTGATATACATAACACTGTGAAGTGACTACCACAGTCAAGCTCATTTACACAGCCATCATTTCACTTACTAATCATTAATTCCAGTCACCATGTTGTGTATTAAATCTTCAGCACTTACTTATCTCATAACTGAAAGTTTGTACACACTGACCAGTGTCTCTCACTGATAACCACTCTTCTACTCTCTGTTTCTCTGCATTTGACATTTTTAGATTTCTTGCACCTATAATTCAGACAATGGAGTGTTTATTTTTCTGTGTGTAGCACACTTCTCTTAATGTCTACCAGGTCCACCCAAGTCACAATTAGCAGACATTTTTCTTTCAATAGTTGAATACTATTTCATTGTATATGGGCTATATATTTTATTCACTCCTCTGTTGATGCACACAAGTTACTTCCATAGTTTGGTTATTGTGAATAATGCTATAGCGAATGTGAGAGTGAAGACGTTTCTTAGACACAATGATTTCGTTTCCTTTGAATATATACTCAGAAGTAAGATTTACAAATCATATGGAAGTCCTATTTTTAATTTTTTAGGAAGCTTTCATATTATTTTGCATAATGTCTTCATTAATCAACATTCCCACAACAATGTAGAAGAGTTCTCTTCTCTCCACATCTTTGTCAAAACTTTTTATACCTATGCTCACAGGTGTGAGGTGATTTTATATTATAGTTTTGATATGTGTTTCCCTTAAGACTAAGATTAGTGACGTGGAGTACAGTAATTCAAAAATGAAGCACATTTCTTGAATAATTGTTAACCATTTATATATCTCCTCTGGAAAAATATCAACTCGGGTTTTTTGCCCATTTTCAAATCAGGTGAGTTTTTGTTTTATTTATCACTATAATTTTTTTGCAATTGAGTTGTATCATTTTCTTATAACTCCTTTAAAGATACAAGGTTCATAAATATTTTCTCCTATTCCATAGGATGCTTTTTCATTTTGTTGGTTATTTCATTTGCTGGGCCAAAACTTTGAGTTCAGTGAGGAATCTGCTTGCTTATTTTTTCTTTGCTTGTGCTTTGAATGTCATATCCAAAAACTCATTACCAAGATCAATGTCATTGAGCTTTTCGCCTATGTTTCTTTCTAGGACTTTTACAATTTCATGTTTTAAATTTAAGTTTTTAATTCATTTGAGTTTATTTTTGTATAAAAGATAAAGATCCAGTTTTATTTTTCTTTCAAATACCAAAATGCAGTTTTCCCAGCACCATTTATTGAAGAGACTATCTTTGTCTGTTATGCCCGAAAATTCTCCCAAGTGACCTCCAGCAAACAGTCTGAGACACACTCCGATGTAAGAAGCAAGAGGTGAGTTTTATTCAGGCCCTGGGAAGCCCAGACTCTCCTGGCACGCAAGCCAAGGACGAGCCTTCAAGCCCGGGCCAAGCCCGAGCCTGGACTCTCCTGGCGTACACACCAAGGAAGAGTCTTGAACCCGGCGTGGAGGAAGTTTTTATGGGGTATAGAAAGCAAGAAGGGTAGGAGGGTACATGTACACTTTTCATTGGTGGTTAGTGATTTCACTAGTAAAGAAGAATTTGGATTGGTACAGGTGAGGGGTGGTGGATTTCTTAACCGGGGCTAGAGGTAGTGTACCCTAATTAGGTAGTTGAAGGAGAATACCTGAATTTCAGTAGAACCCTATTACCTATTATGGGAGCTGTTCAAGGGACTGAAACTCATTACCTATTATGGTGGTATGGCAGCTGTCTGCCTAAGGTGTCTCAATCAGCGGCTTAGTGGCTTGTGCACGCAGGTGTGGGGGAAGGCAGCAGGGAGTGGCCCTGCGGTTTAACAGAGCTTATGCAATAAATGACAAAATGGTGCTGGTCTGGCCCTTTCACACACACATACAAACCATTAAACAAAACAAATCTGGGGTAGCTACACTAATATCTAAGTGAATTTTAAAAGGACTATCACCAGGGTTAAGGAGAAAAGTTTCATAACCTTGTGCTCAAAAGGAAGCTAGGACATCTCTCAATGTTTATAAACCCAAACAACAGAATTTCAAAATACATGTAGAAAAACCCGAAAGAACTTGTGAGGAGAAATAGACACATCCAAAATTATAGTAGGTTTCAACATTCCACTGGGTAATTGATGACCAAAGAGATACAAAATCAGCAGGGATACCTAACTCTTGGCAGTGCTACTAATCACGCTGACTTAATTAACATTTTAAAACACTCCACCCAAGGACAGAATTCTTTTCAACTGCTGTTTTTGCTCTGTGCTTCCCATGTCCAGAGGCCCTCTGAATGTTAGTTCTCATTTTCTCCTGATTCTTCTGTGAATCTGCTGGGAAGACACCTTCTGTACAACTTGAAGGCTCCCTAGAAAAAAGGGCCCCTGGTTTGTTTACTTTGTGATTTCTGGAAGAAAAAAAGGGTAGGAGAAAGTGGCACTCTCATACCAAGCTGGAAAATCAACCCAAGATGACATAGATCCATGTATTCCTTTGGGACCTAGGAATAGTGATACTGGTTTAATTTAAGATGCAAAACCAATAAAAATAGCTTGCCAACAGCATATGCCACCATGGGCCATATGTTAAACAATATTCTTTGTACAGAGCTCAATTAGAGAAAATCAAATCTATACTAAAAGAATTATAAAAATAAGGAATAATTCTTTAAAAGGAAGACTTACCTTGTACTATTGTGAACCAAAATAAAATTGTAAGTCTCTAGGTGACTAACTGGACCTCTTCTTGGTCAGAGTGTTGCAGGAAGACGAGGCCCAATGGAGAGAAAGAGCACCCAAACACCATAGTTATAAGAGGAAGGGCTTTATTCATCGGCCGGGAACTTATAGCATAAAAGATTTCCAAATGGCCGCGCTCTCCAACTGACTTGGTCTTTTCCTTTTTAATGACATTCAAAAAGTTCCACCCCACAGGCACCCTTCCCATTGGCCAGTTTGGGTCAAGCGGGAGATGCTACTCCAGCCCCTACAGAACTACAGGATTTCACAGAACTTGGAAATTTCCAAGTTCCAGGGAGTTAAGTCTATAAATTCCTAAGAGCTGAGTCACCATAGAGAGGGCCCTACCAGGTGCATCCTCGAGGTCTCCCTGAGAAGACCTTTTCTCCCAGACCTTGCCGCTCTCCGATATCCTCTCTCAAGAGGACCCCAGAAAAACCTTAAGTGTGAGTTTCCAGCCATGAGGAGAAGGGTGGTCCCACACACCTAGTTTAAGTCACACCTGCAGCCACCAATTTACTTGAGTTTCAGTAAATGTCTGGTGGCCCTTCCCTGATTAACAGACATCCTTATCTCAACTTAAAACATTCCAAGCCTTTAGACAAGCTTCATTTCTTTACCAATTACAAATCGAAGAAACTTGATTTGTTGTTGTTGCTCTTGTTTTGTTTTGTTTTGTTTTGAGACAGAATCTCACCCTGTCGCCATGGGTGGAGGGTGCCCTGAGTAAAATGTCCTGGTGTCCTAGCTCACAGCAACTTCAAGCTTAAGAGATCCCTTGCTGGCTTGGCGCCTGTGGCTCAAGTGGCTAAGGCATCAGCCACATACACCTAAGGTGGCAGGTTCGAATCTAGCCCAGGTCCACCAAACAACAATGATGGCTGTAACCAAAAAAAAAAGCCAGGTGTTGTGGTGGGCGCCTAGGGTCCCAGCTACTTGGGAGGCTGAGGCAGGAGACTCACTTGAGCCCAGGAGTTGGAGGTTGCTGTGAGCTGTGATGCCACAGCACTCTACCGAGGGCAACAGCTTGAGGCTCTGTCTCAAAAAAAAATAGAGATCCCTTGCTTCAGCCTTCTGAGTAGCTGGGACTATAGATGCCCCCACAATGCCCTTATTTTTAGTAGCGATGGGGTCTCGCTCCTGCTCAGGCTGTCTTCAACTCCCGAGCTCAGGCAATCCACCTGCCTCAGCCTCCTAGAGTGCTAGGGTTACTGGCACGAGCCACTGTTCTGGGAAGAGAATCTTGATCTGTAACTGGTTAAAGAAACCCAACTGTAAGCCTGCTTCAAGATGTCCTGCCTTTTCAGGCCAAACCAATGTAGACCTTTTATAACTATACTACAGTGATTTATGATTTTATGTGTAATTCCTGCCTCCTGAAAATGTATAAAACCAAACTGTAACCCAGCAACAGTAGAAGAGGAGGAAGCACCTGTAGTCCCAACTACTGGGGAGGTTGAGGCAGAGGATTGCTTCAGCCCAAGAGTTTGAGGTTGCTGTGAGCAGTGTGATGCCATGGCACTCTACCAAAGGCAATAAAGTGAGACTCTGTCTCTATAAAAAAAATTAAAAATTAACAGAACATTGGCAGTGCCCGTAGCTCAGTAGGTAGGGTACCAGCCACATACATCGAAGCTGGTGGGTTCAAACACAGCCCAGGCCAGCTAAGCAACAATGACAATTGCAACAGAAAAATAGCCAGGCATTGTGGCAGGCACCTGTAGTCCCAGCTACTTGGGAGGCTGAGGCAAGAGAATCACTTGAGCCCATGAGTTTGAAGTTGCTGTGAGCTATGATGTCACAACACTCTATGGAGGGCAACAAAGTGAGACTCTGTTTCCAAAAAAATATACAAAATAACAATAAATTTAAAGATCTCAATTGGGGGAAAAAAACAAAAGAAAAATATCTCAATTGGCTTCATTAAGATTCTAGATCTGGGGTGGTGCCTGTGACTTAGGGAGTGGGACACAGGTCCCATATGCCGAAGGTGGCAGGTTCAAACCCAGCCCTAGCCAAAAACTTCAAGAAAAAAAAAAAGATTCTAGATCTGAGCAATAATTTAATCCATGAAATAGAATATGTGTCTCAGGCTGTGCGTGGTGGCTCACACCTGTAAACCTAGCACTCTGGGAGGCCGAGGTGGATGGATTGCTTGAGCTCACAAGTTCGATACCAGCCTGAGTAAAAGTGAGACCTTGTCTCTATTAAAAATAGAAAAACAGAGGCAAGAGGATTGCTTGAGTCTGAGTTGGAGGTTGCTGTGAGCTATGATGTCACAGCACTCTACCCAGGGTGACAACTTGAGATTCTGTCTCAAAAAAAGAAAAAAAGGGTGGCACCAGTGGCTCAAAAGGGTAGGGTGCTGGTCCCATATGCTGGAGGTGGCAGGTTCAAACCCAGCCCCAGGCAAAAAAAAAAAAAAAAGAATAAGTGCCCCAACAAGCTGAGGAGAAGGGATTGGCTTAAGAGACAGCGAAAAACAGAAAAAAAGCAGATGGAAAGCACAAAACTTTCAAAACTAGACTTGTCTTTTTTTCTAGTTGGGAGGCTGAGGCAAGAGAATTGCTTAAGCCCAAGAGTTTCAGGTTGATGTGAGCTGTGATCCCCATGGCACTCTACCAAAGGTGACATAGTGAGACTGCCTCAAAAAAAAAAAAAAAAAAGGCCATTTTTGATCAGAAAGTACTGGTTTCCCTTCAATAAAACCTGGGTAACATGATTTAGAATCCGAAAATGCTGCTGACTTCCTTACTGCATATGAATAGACTTGGCCCTAAGGTCGTCTGAAGCATGAGAACTGTCTCTCAGATTAATCTATAATTTAATCTGTTTCCGCCTATTTACACACATTCCCCCCATTGCTCCATGTTTAATTTCCACGCACCCCCCCCCCCCTTATTTTTTTTTTTTTTTTTTTTTTGAGACAGAGCTTCAAGCTGTACCCCTGGGTAGAGTGCCATGGCTTCACTGCTCACAGCAACCTCCAACTCCTGGGCTCAAGTGAGTCTCCTGTCTCAGCCTCCCAAGTAGCTGGGACCACAGGTGCCCGCCATAACGTCTGGCTATTTTTTGGTTGCAGCCATTATTATTGTTTGGCGGGCCCGGGCTGGATTCAAACCCGCCATCTTAGGTGTATGTGGCTGGCACCTTAGCAGCTTGAGCCACAGGCGCCGAGCCACCCTCCTCCCTTCTAAAAGGCATTGTTCAGTCTCTGACCATCACTGAGACTTTGGGAAATCATTCTTGTGGTTCCCCTCCATGTGCGTGGTATTTAAACATAAACCTTTCTCTTATTAATCTACCATAACTGTGGGTTGATCTTTTCAGTGAACCAACCTAAGGGAAAAGGGCACGTTTTGCTGCGATCCCTACAGTTTTGCAAAGTGGCAGGATCTCAAAGCCTGTCTGCTCCCCTGAAAGCCACAGCAGGAAGATTGGAACCCCGACAAAAGCTGGCAGGTGGTGAGATATTTTACTTACCAGTCGGGGTTCCCAGTCTTCCTCTCTGTGGGCTCCAGTTGAGCAGATGGTAAAAGATCTTTGTTCTTTACACATTTGAGATTAATAAGAGAAATGTTTTTGTTGGTGAGTAGTCTTGTAAGTGACTCTGTTATTGGCATATTTTTAGATACTTTGTGGTGTATGAATATTCATATTGTTTGATTCCATCTCCTCTCAGAAATAGATTCTGTTGTTATCGTTATTGCTGGGTTTTGTTTTGTCACTTGTCTTTCTGTGTTGTTTTATCTAAAGAGGGTTACCATAGGGCAGAACTCAGGCCTAGCATCCCCCCACCAGCCCATTGTTCAAACCAGCCAGGCATACTAGCAGTTATATGGTTTTTGCTGGTCTGGTGTCTTTTAAGACAAATTTTGTTGTAGGGTCCTGAAACAAATACCATATGAGGTTTCCCTCTCATCCTGTTTTATGTCTCTGAGTTTGACTTTGTGACTGAGTGGGAATTCTCTCCTTAGTCTCCACCATCTGGAGGGTGGGTTTTGTTGGAAACACATCAGGCAGCCAATCTGGAATGACTGGGAGTCCGAGACACGTAGGATTCTAAGCAGCACACTGTGTGTACCAAACGTGTCAAGCTCTGAGGTATAAGTGTTTTGTCATTGTCTTTTCTATCATAAATCTATTTCTGAGAGTGAGGTTTGGAAATCATGGTAACTGTCTTCTCTAAGCCCTCTCCAGCAATGCCTCTAGCTTATATGGTAAAGATTTACTCTAAAACTGGAAGACTACCACCAGTGCTTTCTATAAAGAGGCTTATTAGATTGAGTCGCTTTCGGAATGAATATACCATAGAAAATTCTAACTATAAGTGGCCAGAAGATGAATCCTTTTTACTAGAAAAACTTCTTAATTTAAAGAAAAATTTAGAGGCTCAGCACCTGTAGCACAGTGGTTACAGTGCCAGCCACATACACTGAGACTGGTGGGTTTGGATCCAGCCTGGGCCAGTGTTGTGAGCTCCTATTCCCCCGGGTTCCCCCTGCCTTCTCCCATTCCCCTGCCCTACAGGCAAGCTCCTGTTCCCAAGCCCTCTCCTATTCACCCATCCTATGGGCAACCTCCTGCCCTCTCCTGTTCCCCCGCTTCTCCACCTTACAGACCTTCCCAGCCCATTCCCATGCTCTCCAGAATTCACAGAGGCACAGAAAGTCCCAAGTTTTACAAAACTCCCCAAGTTCTCAGTAGATAAACAATGGTGGAAAACTCACTGAGGCTTAATTAATTACTGTTGTATAACCATAACCATTGTGATTTAAGATGTATTCATTGATCAATTATTGTTATATAATCATAACCATTGTGATTTGAGACATATCCATTGACAACCAAGCTATAACCCTGCCAATGGCAACTTTCCTCATCCCC